>JAADXL010000200.1:0-43993 GCA_023337755.1 Pythium aristosporum
AATCTCCAGGCTTTCCCGTCATGCAGATATACCCTAAGCTACTTACTCGTTGCTGGTCTTGGTCTTGGTCTTCTCTCGATCGCCGGGCTTCTCAACTGACTGTCGGGGACTTCACGCCACACTCCGCGTGGACGCTCCTCTGTGGACCCCTCTGGCCAGCTGGCTCGAATCCCTCACCGCGGTCACGCCAACCGTAACGCGAACCGTCACGCGAACCGTCACGCGAACCGTGGCCCGCAGAACCCATGTCACTGGCGCGCGGGAACCGATGTCGCGGTGGCCGCGATGTCACTATCACCTGTCACAAAAAGTGATGGTCACTCGTGTAGCTCTCCCTTGATTTGCATCATTTCTCAAACCGCAATGCTGCTCTCCCGCTTGCGCTCTGCTGTGCCCGTGGGGCTCGCGCTGTCGGCCGCAACGGCAGCGGCGTCCTCTCAGTACTGCAGCCGGGCCGAAGCGGCGCCGCTGTCGATCGCGTCCAAGCGAACCATCCACGCCAAGCCGTCCATGATCGTCCGCGATCCAGGTAGGATTCTACCTGGTCTGTGAGTACGTACCGCATTAAAAACTCAGTATGATGCGTGTGCAAACGCCAGATGAGTTCGCGCGCAAGTGGAAAAAGTTCTGCACGGACGGACTCGACAAGCTGATCGTGATCGCGGACTTTGACCAGACGCTCACGCCGCAGTTCAAGCCCTCTGGCGAACACGCCAGCAGCAGCCACAGCGTGCTCATGTCGAGCAAGTTTGTGGACCCGGCGGTCGCAGTGGCCGAGAAGGAGCTGTTTCAAAAGTACTTTCCCATTGAAATGTCGCCAACCATGACCCAGGACGAGAAGCTGCCGTACATGGTCGAGTGGTACGGTATTTTTTTTCTCTGGACCGCGGCAAGACGACAGCGTTGGCTGATCGGGAGACACTGTATCCTGTAGGTGGACGAGTGCCCACAATGTGCTGGTCAAATCGAAGCTACGTAAGCAGCAGATCCGCGACGCCGTGGCCCACAGCGAGCTGCTCTTCCGCCCCGGGTTCAGCGAGATTTTCCGTGTGCTGGCGCAGGAAAACGTGCCGACGCTCATCTTTTCGGCGGGGCTTTACGACGTGATCCACGCAGTGCTGGACCAGCAGTTCCAGCGTGAGGGACTCGCCGGAACGCCCGCAAATGTCCACGTCGTGTCCAACATGATGCAGTTTGACAAGCAGGGCGTGCTCACGGGCTTCCAGGGCAACGTACGTACAGCTGTATAAGAGAGGTACACAGACGTCTTCTAATAAGCGCTCTCCTATGCGTTGTCCAGCTCATTCACTGCTTCAACAAGAACGCAAGCGTGCTGCTCGACACGCCGTTCTACCGCGCGTGCCAGATGCAGCAGCGCCGCAACATTCTGCTGCTTGGTGACTCGCGCGGTGACATCAACATGGCGAAAGGACTTGACGTGACCGAGGACGAGATCATCCGCGTCGGCTTTCTCAACGTCCACGTGCACGAGTCGCTCGAGGACTACCTCGCGCTCTACGACGTCGTGCTCACGAACGACGCGAGTCTACGGCCCGTAGAGCTGCTCATTCACCAGATCCAGTAGATTGCCATCCCCTGTCTGAGTATTCTTAGCGCGACTCGACTTAGCACTTTTGGCAGCATACAGAATCGAACCGCCTGAACGGCCTTCCGGAATAGCTTGACATTCGTGGTCTTGTCACTTCCATCGCCACCACGTTTGGGGGCTCTGTCGTAGGTCCTGACTTGCTGGTGATCGCGAGAGAAAGCGAGTGGCTGGGCGGTCACACACGGACACGCTCGCCGTGCGGCTAGTTGTTCCCGCAGCGGGATGACCGTGCGCGGCATCCGCGCTGCCATGGACAGCTCCACGATACTCGAGCCGTCGTCCTCGTCACCCAAGAAATCAGTGCACCACGCGCCACCGCAAGAGAATCAATCCACTACCACGCCCTCGACATCGCCGCCATCGTCCAGACCCGTGGCGTCTTCCCAACGATCAGGATTATTGCTTGCGCCGCCCCCGAGGACGGCCCAGAACGCCGGGGATATCGTGGGCGACTATGCACTGGGCGAGACCATTGGCAAGGGAACGTTCGGCAAAGTGAAACTCGGTCTGCATATGCTCACGGGCGAAAAGGTCGCGGTCAAGATCCTCGAGAAAAAGCGCATTGTCGAGCTCGCCGACGTCGAGCGCGTGACGCGCGAGATCAAGATCCTCAAGCGCAACCGCCACGTGAACGTGATTCAGCTCTTTGAAGTGATTGACTCGCCCGAGCGGATCTTTTTGATCATGGAGTTTGTGGACGGCGGCGAAATGTTTGAGTACATTGTCGCCCACCACCGCATCCGCGAGACCGAGGCCGTCGTGCTGTTCCAGCAGATCGTCGACGGACTCGACTACTTGCACGCCAACGAAGTCACGCACCGGGATCTCAAGCCCGAGAACCTGTTGCTCCAGTCGTGTGCCGGCATGCCCACGGGTGTGCTCGTCAAGATTGTCGACTTTGGACTGAGTAACACTCACGACGGGGGCCGTTTACTACGCACAGCGTGCGGCTCGCCGTGCTATGCCGCGCCCGAGATGATCCAGGGCAAGCTGTACAAGGGTCCCTTGGCTGACGTGTGGAGTCTCGGTGTCGTGCTCTTTGCCATGGTCTGTGGGTACCTGCCGTTTGAAGACAGCAACACCAATTTGCTGTACAAGAAGATTCTCAGTGCCGACTACAAGTTGCCGCCGTTTCTCTCCCACGTACGGAGGCGCAAAGACTCCCGACATAGCGCACGCACTGCCACACACGCCCGTTCTAACCATTTCATTTCTTTATCATTAGGCTGTGCAAGATCTCATCCGCCGGATCTTTGAGACGAATCCAGAGAAACG
Organism: Pythium aristosporum; assembly: GCA_023337755.1. Lineage (NCBI taxonomy): Eukaryota > Oomycota > Peronosporomycetes > Pythiales > Pythiaceae > Pythium > Pythium aristosporum. Next base: position 2,885 of record JAADXL010000200.1, read on the forward strand.
GTACACGACCGAGATGATTCGCCAGCACCCGTGGTTCCAAAGTTCACGGAATCACGTGCCGCGGTGTGTGGCCATGGCCACGAGCTACGACGATCCGAGGCTGCGCCACCATATCCTGAGCCAGCTCGCGACCGTCGGACTGGACCCCATCGATGTCGAGGACGCACTGTCCCACAAAGCCCACAACCGTCTCACTGCTGCCTTCTTCCTTCTCTACAAGTACCGTTGTTGCTGGCTGGAACTCATGTTGAGGAGACTCATTGATCCTTATTTCACGGGTGTCTTTGCAGCAAGTTGCTTCGCGTCATGAAAGACCAGCCGGCCCCACCACCACAGCAGCAGCAGCAGTCACAAGGGCGTCCTCAGCCTCAGCCCTCCCAACCTCCTGCCTCGTCTTCAACTGCCAAATCGGACGGCACGCCGCGGCGTCCCGAGATTGCCGCTGGCACGACTGAAGAAGTGCGGTCCACGGGCACTCGTACCAAAGAGAAAGAAATGGTGCCCATGAAAGCACCGAGCAGCACGACAGCGATCACAAGCGAATCGTTTGGCGCTCACCAGCGACGACGAGCAAGTGATGTGACAGGAACATCGTCCGCAACAGCTCAGCCATCACCCCGACACCATGTGCCAATCCCAACGGCTACGTCACCTGCCGCTCACGGACACAACGCTTCGCTCCCTGTGCGACGGCCCAGCTCCGTCAGAGGTGGACGCAACCTCGTGCTGCTCACGAACGGCACGCAGTCGCCCGTCGGCTCCACTGCGGCAGCACCACCACATCGCCCGCAGATCCCAGCGAGACCGCCGTCCCAAGGCGGTGGCCCGCGGGTCTCGATCAGCAACGGCATGGTCGCGCTCACGCCCCTATTTGGACAGAAGCAACCGGACGCGTCGGCCAGTGTGGGGCGACGGCAAACGATCCTTGACGGCAAGACGTCACCTCCCCACGGCACGTCGATGGTTCTCACTGCGACGACAGTAGGTGCGTCAGGACACGTGCGACGACGCACCGCGACGTCGACGACGCCTTTGGATGCTGCTGCAGCCGTCACCTCACTTTCCCCGGCGACGGCAGCGACCCCACAAGCACCGCTGGCGCCTCGAATTTCGGTGCGAAAAGAAGACGATACGCGAGCGACCGCGACCACCACCGAGCCACTTCAGCAGCGGATACCTCCTCAACGACCGCAACCGCCTCTTCCTTCGACGTAGCCGCTCCCACCTGTGGTCTAATGCAAACGTACTCACACATGTGATACCTCGCATTTTGTTCATTTTTCTTGTGGTTGCTACAGCGTGATCTCCTCGATCTCGCCCTCGGTGGTCTTACCGTTCCCAAGGGCTTTGCCTGTCGACTTTTGCCGCTGCAGCGCCATCGCCAGTGCGTTGGATCCCGTGAGCGGGCGCGTCGTTGCTGGCACGGCCGTGGTCGTGGGTCGCCTGGGCGTTGCCGGGAGATCATCCATCGCGGCGGCCACGAGCTGCTGGCACAGCTTCTCGATCGAGCCCAGTACATTCTCCATGTCGTCCATGCGGCGCGTCTTTTCGCGGTTGCTATCCACAAGTGTCGTGAGTCGCGTCATCAGTTCCTGCTGCTGAGTCTCCAGCACGTTCCGCTGTGCGTCTTCTTGTTGCGCACGCTTCGCATCCCGCGCGAGTTCTTGGAGCTGCATCTGCTTTTCGAGCTGCCGCTTGACTTGGAGGGTGAGCTTGCGAGACGCGACGCCCCCAGTACCGCCGACATGGCTTGGAAAGGCAGACTCGCCTAGAACACCTCGTATGCCCGTGACCATGGGGTCCACTTTGAAGATGCGTTTGCCCGTTCGCAGCTCGTACAACGAGCGCTTGAGATCCGCAACGAAGAGCCGCATCGCCGGTGCGATGCCCTTAGAAAACGGGTATTTGCGTAGTTGCTCGAGCTCACGCCTTTCAAGTCGGCGCAACTGCGTTTCCACATCCGCATTAGCGTCGACGGTTGCCTCACCCGAGCGTTCAGATTGTACCAGTGCCGCCTCTTCGGCCTCGTCTTGTTCCTCTTGCTCGCTCAGTGTCTGCACGTAGGCGTCATTAATGATCGCGAGAAACACATTGAGCAGGATCAACAGCAGCAGCAAGTAGAAAGCGACATAGTAGATCGGTCCGAGCGCGCGATGCGCGTCCACGAGTGTCGCGTACTCGAGATCGCCGGCGACAGCCTGAAGCAGCGTCACGACTGCCACGCCCCACGAGCGAAACCGCGCGAGCTGCAGGCCAAACAGGAGGAACCCGATCTGCGCAAACGCACAGATGCAGGTCATAAAGTAGACGAGAAGCCACAGCAGATCCATACTCGCGCGGCGTAGCGTGCGCAGCAGCAGCAGCATGCGCTTGCTCATCTGCGTGTACTTGAGGAACTGCATCCACACCAACGCGGCATTCGCGCTATTGAGGATTGCGTCAATCTCGCGGACTCTTGCAAGCGAGCGGTACGTTGGGATCTGCGAGGGGGAGGATGTGGAGAGTGCCGTGGCGATCGAGCCGCTCAGGGTGCCGTAGCTCAGATCGATCACGTACAGGCGGAAGGCGATCACGACGAGCCACATGACGAGGTGGGCACACTCGATCACGTGCCAAAGCGGATCGTACGCAAGGTACTCGCGCACGCCCATGGAATACCACTTGAAGAGAAGCACTTTCCATCGCCACGCGATGAATGCGATGAGCAACAGCTCCAGTACGATGCGGGAGGTATTGGCGGGCGTCGAGTACTGATACAAGTCGACCACAACGTCCGAGAAAGATGCAAAGACGCCACCGCTTGCAGGGAATTCGATCACAAACTGGATCAAGTTGAAGAGCTGGAGGTACGCGTTGTACACCGTGAGATCAACCACGAGCGCACGCGTGGCAAGATCCAAATACCGGCTTTGCTTCATCTGTGCGACAAGCTGTGCGGCTAGGCTCGCGTTCACTGGCAGGTCGACAACGTAGCCCGAGCCAGGGTACGCTGTCGTGTAGGCCGCGACGCTGGATGCCCCCGTCGTGGACGCGGCACTCCAATTGTACGAATAGATGGGTGTTGGAAGTGGGGCGCCGGCGCCATTTGGATTCGGGTCGGGACACAATTTCGTGAACCCCACGGGCTGTTCGTAAAGGCACTTGCACTGGATACTGCACGATGCCGTGCATTGCTTGGTGTACCGGTACCGCTCGACACCAAACTGGTCACCGCAGCGTCGCTCACAGTCACTATTGCACGTGAGCAAGTCGGCGTACGTCTTGGTGGTCGACTTGTCGGCGAAAAACGCCAGGGCCAATTTGTAGCTGCTGGCCGCCGTGAGGTCGGCGCTGTTGAGAATTGGTCCGTAGCCCATGGTTTGTTCGACTGCTGGAGAGAACCGACCGTAGCAGTACGGTACGAGCGACGAATACTCGGGGATGTGAGTGAGTGACGGGCAACTGTCGGGCCGCACGCGCAGTGCACGGAATCGCACGCCACCGAGAAGGCGGTTGTACGACAGCATCATCGTGCTGGCCTTGGCCTGGGCGTCCTTGTCGGTGTCGCTGATCAGACTCGTGCCATACACAGCGTCGAGAAACGGCCCTTGCAGAAAAGCCCACACGTCAGTGTGGTCGTGGATCCCAACAAACTGCTTTTGCACCGACGACGATGACGATGCGCCTTGCTGGATCGCGATTTCAAAGTCCCGCTCGACCAGCGCTGCCCGCACGCGGTTGGAAAAGAAAAATCCGTGCGTGTGTTGGTCCACGATCGAAGTCGCGAGCAGAAAGAGAAACACGAATACCGCGAAGGAAAAAGCTTCCGTGAGTGAGCCAAACGGCACGGGTGAGTGCGTAATGCGCTTGACCGATTCGTCGCGAAGGAACGGCTTCTTTGCCGTTTTGCCGGTCGTGCGCGTGCCAAGAGAGCGATGGAAACCCGCGGAGTTCGCTGATGCGTCGACGACACCATGGTCGCTTTGGTCTTCTTGGTGATGGAGCTTGGCTGGTATCGTTGCCATCTCGACGTCGCGGACTCCGTCGCCCACGTCGTCTTTCGTGTTGGCTTCAACGTCGACCGTCGCGTCCACCGCGGCATCGATTCCTGAATCGTCGACATGCCGTCTCATGCTCTTGACTTGTGCTTTCGTCTCCAATGCAAGCATTCTTCTCCACACCCACGAGTGCGAACACGAACAGCACGAAGGGACGCGGGCGACTCTTTGATTCCATACACTTTCTGGCCAAATACAACATACCCCCCAGTGAGCTCATTTGTACTCTCTCTTCTCTCTTCCATCTTCACGTCTACTGTCGCTTCGTGTCCTTAGCCACCGCTGCCGCTGCGGTATCACGTGTCGAGAGGCCGAGCGTCGTGCCGCTAAACGACTGCGCCCGAAGCAGACTCGGATTAGGTGCGCCCAGCAGCGACAACCCGGCGCCGTCCTCACTGCTGCCGCCACCTAAAGAAGTCCCCGCGAGGCGAGGCGAAGATCCTGTGCCCACAGACCCTAGCGAGTCGACGCGACGTTTCTTAGGGATTGGTGGAATCATTTTCGACCGCGCCTCGGCGATCAAAATGTCCTTGAGCTGCTGGAACTTCTCGTGTTTCTCGGCCGACAGCGTCGCCAGCTTGGCCTCCATGTCCTGCAGCAGAGGATCACAATCATTAGCCCCTCATGGATCATCATTTCGATCTGTGGTTAAGGTTTCCCCCTCATACCTGTAGTTGCTGCTTGGTCTTTTCTAGGGCCGCTTGCTCAACTAGCACCTCGCTTTCCTCGTTCTTCCCCACGGCAACTGCGCCATTCTCGTGCGCACCATTCATCGCCACGATCGTGGCGTTCTGGTCGCTCTCCTCGTGATTCTTGCCATTCTCCACGGGCGTCGCCTCCACACTCGTTTCCTCTGTCTCGACTTCCTCAGCGCCGTTTTCGACCGCGGATGGCTGCTCGTCGGTCAGCGAAACGAGCGGCACGAGCCGCGTGTGGCGCAGGCGCAACAGCTTCTTCCAGTTCTTCTCTTTGCAGCGCCGCTGGATCGCTCTGGTAATAGCATATCGGCGAATTAAGCGACTGTGGCGCGAGTGAGCACCGTTTTCGACCGGAATTCGCACCTTCGGATGGCCAATTCCTTGGCTTTGTTCGTGGACTTGGGTGCGTCGATGCGGAAGCGATGTGGCACGAAGCTGTCGATGTCCGTGGCGCCGCCCAGCGCGCCGCTCGGGTTCCGCGCATACGCCCGCCCGCTCATTTTCTTCCCCAAGGGTTTTTGAATGCGACGCATGTGTAACCCAGACGTACCCCCATCGTAACCAGCTACAGAGTAACCATACCGGTATACCCACCAAATCACAACCAGTTACAGAGTAACCCTGTATGATAATGTTGCGGGAATGTTGCGCACTCCCCTCAATATCCAAACCCCGCAAGGAACAAGAAACAAGGATCGCGAGACGAACGACCATCATGAGTTTGGCAGAACTAGAGAAGGAGGCGGAGGCGCTGCGCGCGGCCGTGGACGCGCAGCGCGTCGCGGACGCCAAGCCCATGCTGGCCAAGCTTAAGGTGCGCTCCCCAAGCTCGAAATTCCGAGCGAAAACGCATTTGTAGAACTGACAGGATCCCATTATATATCCATTAGATCGCGTTGACGACGCTGCCGTCGCTGCCGCCCAGCGCGGCCGTGTCGGCCACGGCCGTGCAGGAGAAGACCATCGCACGCCACGTGCTCGAAAGCGCGACGATCCTCAGCGTGCTCAGCGAGGACATTGCCGCGTTCGAGCGCAACGTGCTGCAGCTCAAAGTCTACTACAGCAAGTCGGTGGGGGCTGAGCTCGCGCCGTCGCCGCTTCACTATCCAATTCTCGGCACGCGCTTGCTGCAGTTGCTCGTCGAGAACCGCATGGCCGAGTTCCACAACGAGGTACGACACTGGATAGCTGAATACTGTATGGTGATTCGACAGCACTAATGAGGAGTCCCTGAAGTATAGCTCGAGCTGATCCCCGAGACGAGCCGCGACGACGTCAACATTGCGTTTGGCATTAAGCTCGAACAGAACCTGATGGAAGGAAGCTACAACAAGGTGCTCGAGGCCCGCGCGAACGTGCCGAACCCGTTTTTCAAGTTCTTCCTCTCGCAGTTGCTGCAGACTGTGCGTGAGAACATTGCCGACTGCGCCGAGATCGCGTACCAGTGCCTCGAGATTGACGACGCCCAGAAAATGCTCATCTTTGACTCGGTCGCCGAGCTCAACGCGTACGTGCAAGACCGCAAGCCCGAGTGGATCGTGCGCGACAACCGGATCTGGTTCAAGGCCCCCGAAAAAAGCCTCGGTGCGTCCGACATTCCGTCGCTGAAGCTTGCCAGCGAGATGCTCTCGTACGCGACGGAACTCGACCGTATTGTCTAGAGCTGATGGGGACGCCCTCTCCCTCCTCAGCCGATGGGTGGAAAGACATGTGACCATTCATTTGAGGCGGGTTGAAATACTCCAGTTTGCATTTGCTTTAACAACTTGTTTTCCCTGATAGCTACGTCTTGGTTTTCTTCCGGGGCGATGGTCCAGTGAGTGGGGCCTTGGCGAGACTCGCGCGGCTCGTTTTCTCGAGCCAAACGAGGATCTTGGACGGCAGCATGGCCTTGACCTCCCAGTAGGCTTGCGGGAGCCCCTTCCACTGGATGAGATAAAGGATCTCATCCTTGCCCGTGGTCGAATTCTTCGCGACTTTGCGCTGGAGAAACTTGTCAATCTGATAGCCACACGCCTGCTTGGCGAGTTCGCGTTCATTGAACAAGTTGATGATGCGCTTGGGGATATTGACCTCGGGCTCCCACGTGAGCTCGTCGTAGCCTTCCCATTTCACGAGAAACAGATCCGGGTCTTTCGTGTAGCGTCCGGCGTTGGTCATGAGCGTGCGTCCTTTCTTAACCTCCAAGATGGACTCGACCACGTACACGTCGTCTTCGTTGAGGTCAAACATGTCGTCGTCCGCATCCGTCGAGGAATCCTCGTCTTCCCCGGGGGCGACAAACTCGGCCTCCCCAGTCCCCTCATGGTCACTGTCATCTTCGTCACTTGACACAGTATTCTTGCGCTTCGTCGAAGGGGACTGCAAAGGAGCTTTGGCCTTGGCCTTGCCTGTCGCTTTTGGTGGCGGATTGACTGGCGCTTTTGATTGCTTGGGCGATGGTGCTCGCTGCAGCTTTCGTCGTGGCGCCGGCGAAGAAGGGGCCGCAGGAAGTGCGATTCGAAGCTGGAAATCCCCGTCTGAGGCGTCGTCCTCTTCCTCGTCGCTATCATCCAAAATGATGGCGTTTGACTCGGACGTGCCATCATCGTTCTTAAAAGGTTTGGCCTTTCCAGCCCCCGTCGCGGCAACACGGAGTTCTTGCTTAATGGAGGCGACAGTAGACCCCTTGGCGTTCGATGTGTGGTCATAGGATAAATATGTGGGTGTGCTGGTGCCGCCATCCATCTTGTCCAGTTCACGCAGTCTGGTCACAACCGTCGCGAGTTGTTCCTTGCCAGTCATTGAAGGCTGGTCCGAGTCCACGGGTGGCTGAGCAGATCGAGGCGAAGCCTTCGAAGATGTTGGCGGTGTCGACTTTCGCGGCGAGGCCCCGCTGACTCCATTTCTGACAGCGTGAGACTCTCTTTTCACATCGTCCTGCTTCGGCGTTTCTGCCTTGCCCTCAAAGTCGACTTCTTCCTCATCTGAGCTCGACGCTTCGCCTTCACTCTCGTACTCGGCCTCACTGTCCTGTTCCCAGCCACCGGTCTCGTACTCTACCTCGTCCGGCTCGACCACAAAGCCACCCAACTTGCGTTTCCGACTCGCCTCTGTACCCATCGCTTTCCGTCGCTTTGGCTCGGGCTTGACCCCATTCGTCTTCTTCGTGCTCTGTTTCTTCTTTCTCTCCAACGACCGCTCCTTCTTCAACCGATCATCCAGTGTCTCGGCGCCGAGATGGACCTGCCGCTTGGATGGCGACTTGATACTGGACACGGCAACACCATTCTTCTGCAAGTTGTTGATCAGCGACGAGAGGCTCGTGCTCATGGGCTTGTCCTTGCCGTCGTCGCTCTCGAGCCACTTGGCAATGGTCCGATACTTGCTGGTCGTAGGATCAACATCCTCCAGAAGCGGGAGTCGTCGCAAGCGAGTCAGTAGATCTGTCCGGGGAGACTCGGCGACCGGGACACGCGCCGACGACTTGGTCGTAACGGTCATGAGCTTGTCAAGGCTCTCAAGTCTACTATCGTTGACTCGCGGTGGCGCCTTGGCGTGGGCCAGTACGGGCGACAAGTTGGCACCCGAGAGATCCAGCATCTTGACTTCGGGTCCGTTGGGTTTTGCTTTCTCTGGTTTAATCTTCTTGACTTCTTCTTTCTTGATTTTGGTCGGCTTGACGACAATCCGCAACGGCGCATCGTCCTCCGCATCGGCGGCGGCTTGCTCTGCCTCCTTCTTCTCCCTGAGCTTGCGCTTGGCGTCGCGGCGCGCTGCCTTCGTGACCGCATGCTCATACCGCTCCGCCGCGACCGCACGGACGTTGCGCCAAGCCTCAAACGGCGACGTCGCGCGCTGAGCGCTGAGCCGCAGCGATGCCGGCACGGTGTCGTCACAGCTGAGACACAGCGCCAGCACATGGTCCAAGCCAGCGTGGAGCTTCTCGTAGGCGCTCGCGGCACGGGGCGACGCCGCCATCACGCTCTTGCTTGTTGGAATTTGGTTTATTGTTGGCCTTATTCAAACGGCTCTGGAGGCGTCGTTCCGAGGCCGATTTCGTTGGTTTTTGCGCGAGCCGCTGCGCCCGGTATCTGCTCTTCTCTTCTCGATACGTTCGTGCCACGCTCGCGCGCTCGATTCTGGTCCAGCTCCCGCCGCAGATGTGTCTTCCCTCGGCGTCTTTAGTTGGTCCAGCTTCGGATCATTTGGCGGGCGGAGGGAAATATTGGCTCAAAAATTACCCACAGCAAGTGCAAAATGTCAAATGGCCATTTGGAGACGAACTGTACGTTTCTTCTAAAGTACGAAATCGAACGGCACTCGGTTAAGTACGTTTCCATGTGGACCACTCCACATCGACAGATAGCTGGTATTTATTACGAAAATAGACGTAAAAGAGCTGGAAGAAAACGCCTTCCGTCTCATCCCTTCTTGACTTCAATGAATGAAGCCCCATTCGAAAGAGAAGCAAGAAAACCCTTCTGCGAAAAGGAACACACTTCGTATGCAAATTTTCGTGTAATCCTCGATGGTGCGTGTATGGGTCCTGCATCTCCTCTGTGGCGATCGCCTCGTGGCATCACCAGAAAATGTCGAGGCGGCGCGTCTGGGTTCTCGTGGACGTTCACAGATCTGTGACGTGCGGATGAGATATGTGAACCCAACTGAGGGTTCAGACCGTCAAACGACGGAGAGAATGGGAGTGGATACAGTACACGGTACTGTAAGTTTACTATCACGCCAGTTCTCAATTCCTGAGAATGATTCAATGGTGCAAATATGTGTGATATGGGATCACACATATTTTGCTTGTGATCGAACGTGTAGCTCTCGGGATTCCATACATCACACAGTCTCAGCAGCACTCCACGCTGTCGGCAATGGAGAAGCTCTGCTCACCACTTGCGCAAAATGCAGCGTAAAAGATGTGTGCTGCACGGAATAGGCAAACGTTGTGTAGTGGAGACTGTCAGAGCGGGAGAGATCGCCGCTCTCTCCCGCCCTTCTGACTCAACGCTGTCATGAGTCTGAGAGCGTTCCGGAGCATTCTATGCGGCCCGTCTGTCTACTGTAGAGACGAGTGATATCAGCTGAATCTCAATGATGTGAGAACTTCTCACTGGTGGTGATGAGAGATTTATAACTGAGGGTCCCGATTGGGTAGTACGCCACCTGCGTGATTTAACAGCGACAATAGCAGCCAGCTGCCGGCAAGAGAAGAAACGAGAAGCTTCGTCGAGGGCTGACAATGAGTTCTCTCCGTTCTCTACGTACCAGAAGCCGAGAGCCGGGCACTAGAACGAGAAGAAAGTCTCTCCGTGTCCGCCATGCCGATGTGTGCCTCTCTTCCCCATTCTTCAATTCGCGCCACTCCCAGAGCTAATCGCGATGAAGTCGCTTCAGCAGTCGCTCATCATCATCGATGACCACGAGTTTTCCGAGACCGCGTTCAACTATGAGACCACGTTCCAGTTCATGAACCGGCGACGCATGCAGCGGCAGTTCCAGGGCGTCTACCCCGGCGTGCGTCCCGCAAATGTACCCCCCATTGACTACATTCCATCAGTGTCTGACTGTCTTTCATTCTGCCATGTAGCCGTCCAAGTTGATGACCAGTCTCGCGCAGCTCGTGTGGCTCTACACCGTCATCGTCATTCTGCTCACGAGCGCCGTGCAGTCGCGGGGCTCAAAGGTCACGGTCCAGTCGGCGATCTTGATCCTCGCAGCGCTGCTGGGCGTCCAGTATGTGGCGCGTCGTCGTCGCAGCCGCCTGCTGCTGCTCATGGCGTACACTGCCGTGATCGCCCACGTCACGTTCTTTGCGATCTTTGGCGACGCCGGACTGTTTCAGCTCACGTCGTCCAGCGGTCACTCGCAGTTCAAGGCGCTCATCGGGTTAGCGGTCGCCGAGGCCTCGATCCTTCTCGTCTACGGCGTCGTCTTCCACCTCTACCCGATGGTCATCCGGCGCGAGTGGATCAACACGAAGCGGTGGTTTGCCATCCGCCGCGGTCGGCGCGCCAACACCATCACGTACCGCGCCGTCTCGCTCCACTGGCTCTGGGCCTCGCGCCTGCGGTACACCATTCAATACACGGGTGGGCTCGACGACCAGTTCCGCCCTCACGGCTTTGGCATTTGGTGGGACTCGTCGTATCACGGCGAGATGCTCGTGGGCGTGTGGGAACATGGCATCCCCATCGGTCCGTTCACCAGTCGAGAGCACGGCACCGGATACGCGAGCCAGCAGATCCGTGTGGCTTACGGCGCCTACCGAAGCGAGATTGGTACGGACGAGCGGTACTATGTGCCGAGATTCCCTGCCGACAAGCAGATCCGGTGGGGCGTCGCCAGCCTGGAATGCTCGGTCGCCGGTGGCTTTTTCAAGTTCTTGCCGCGCGTGGACCACTTTGCAAGCGGCGGCACGGCCCCGCGCAGTGCCACGGAGTGTGCCAAGACGCTTCGCACGCCGCTCGACAATGTGTTCTACCGTGACACCGAGACCAATGAGATCGTGAGCGACCACACCGTGCCGATCACGCAGTACAGTGAGTGCATCAAGCCCACGACGCTGACCACGCTCGAGAAGAAAACCAGCGAACAGTACATGCGACCGAAAGAGGCGCTCGTGTTTATCCACGGCATTAACAATTCGCTCGACGACGCGATCCGCCTGTGCGGCCAACTCTTGGCGCGCGGCGATTTCCCGGCCGAGATTCACCCCTTCGTCTTTAGCTGGGCCGGCGGTAACTTCCCGCTCGTCTCCTACTGGAACGACAAGCAGTGCGCCGAGTCGGACGAAGTTGCCACGGCACTCGAGACTTTCGTGGCCAGTATCGTGGACGCCGGGTACTCCAAGGTCAACTTTGTCACGCACAGCATGGGCACACGAGTCTTCCTCAACACGGTCGAACGCCACAAGTTCAAGAACCTCTTCTACAACAGCTCCAACACGACCTTGGCAGCGAGCATCTCGACCGTCACGCTGTGCAGTCCCGAGTTCCCGCTCGCTCGCTTCGTGGCGGCTGATGGCACGTTTGACGTTCTCCGCGAGTACTGCTCGCACGTCACCATCTACGGCGACGAGCAGGACCTCGCCCTGCGCATTTCTGAGTTTACGAACCGAGACTGGCGACTGTGCGGACCGCGCATCTTGTCGCTGGGCTGCAACGTCAAGTCCGTCGCACGTGACCCGTCGTTCCCATGTAAGCCGATCGACATATTTAGCGGAGCTTTTGACGTGGCGTCGAACGTGAAGTCGTCGCTGGCCGCGATCAATGAAGCTGCAGGCTTCCGCCATGTTGCGAGCTTCACGGTCCAGTGCCTCCCACAGCCACTGGTCGAGCCGGAACCGCCGATCTACGGCTCAATGCACGCGGACTTCGCATGCGACGATCCCGACACGAATGTCGCGTCCAACGCTCGGCTGTATCTGGACGTGGACGTCATCAACACGTCGTTCACAGACACAAACGTTGGCAGCAACCGCCACAGCTACTTTCGCTTGAACGAGTCGATCGTCGAGGATATTCGCGAGATCATTCTCCACAAACGGCGCGCGAAAGGGCGGGCAGGGCTCATGCACCAACGCGGCAACGCGTTCATTTTCCTCACGGCCCCGAAAGACGTTGAGTGAGATCCAGTGCAGTGATGTTGGCAAAAGGCACTTTTAGATCCGTAGCTGATTCACAGTGTAAAGGCACAGTGGCATCCAATACTTGAAGTATCCTTCTTCTTCAGTCGATGACCTCCCATTGTTCCGGATCCCCTAGCACGGAAGTTGTTGCAATGATATCTTATGAATAGTAGTGCTACGCAGAGACCTGTTGCTGGAAGCTTAAGTTGAGCCACGTTCCGTGCCACACGGTCCGAGCAGCAAGACCAAACCGACCACGGAGCTATTCTCGGAGTCGCTCGTGAGACCCATTCACGGACCGCGTTCTCATCTCGGGCGCCACCATGGTCCACGTGCAGGTGGCACCGCTGGTGCTTGCATCGTCTCCTAGAGATGTTGACACACGGAGCGCCGCCCAGGGTGTGATCTTCGGACGCGTCTGCTATGCGCTCGCATGGGCGGGGCTTTGCGGACTCCACGGAATCTGCGCCGCGTACCTCCTCGCTGTGGGTCGCATCTACGCCATGCTACACACGACTTTACTCTATCAAGGTCTCATGCTGTACCAGCTCACGCTTGACGCCGCCTACCACCCGACCGTTGCAGGCATCCACTTTGCACTCGCTAGTATCCATTGCTACTTGCTGCTTCACCCGCTCGCAGCGGTAGCTTCCATGGTCTTGCTGCCGTCCGCTGCCCGCGCACGCTTGTCCAGGTCGAGTCACTCGACTGCCAGGGGTGGGGGGATTTGTGGCCAGATCACACGGCTGGCAAAGAGTTTCTATGACCAGGTCCTCGGGCGCCATGGACTGTTTGGAGTCCGCGGCGCCTACTTTGAGCTCTTTTTCGTCGCGCGTGAAGTCGTCGAGACTGCGCTGCAGACGTACCAAGCCTACACCATGAGCCGACTCCTGCCGCGCGTAAAGCTCAACGGATTCTACACGTTGATTCTCGTCGTCAATTGTTGGGCGACGCCGCTGCTGCGGCGCGTGTGCCATCATAACAAGCCGCTCGAGAGGTTATTGGTCGTGCTATGTGACATTTTACTCGACTTCGTCTCGTCCATTGCAGTTCCCGTGGCCGTCGCGATCGGGTATTTCGAGCAGTACGATCCCGTGACAAGCAACTTTGCGCCGTGGTCTATATACTACAACGACGTCTGGGTCATCAATTTTCTCAACGAGATGCCGCTGCTGACCTTCGGGTCGTGGGTGGACGCTGCCAGCAGACTGGTGTTTTCGCTCGGGCTGCTCTCGTCCATGGACGACGTCAAGGCTGTCATTCAACTCCGCCGTCGCCGAGGTTCACAACAGAAGAATCGTGTCTTGTCCAGTAAAGCGCATGCAGTGTCGACCTCTGTCATGGAGAGACTGAAGACACCCGAGCTACAGTCGCGCATCTCGAAATGGGTCCATCGCGTGATGGTTGTGTGGGGTTTCGGGATCGCGATCATGCACTTCGAAGCCACTGTTCGTGCACCCCCGACACACTGTTCACTTCCATTGCGTCCCTGGCTCGTGTCCAGACCCGCATGTGCCATCGTTACAATCGACTGCCGAGCGCACCCAGGCATGTCCGGCGCCGCTGCTGACTTTGAGGCTGTGTATAGTCAGCTGGACGCCGGTTCAGTTGAGTACGTAGTCTTTCGCCATTGCCCCAAGGTCGAGTTTACGCCTCGGTTTCTGACATTCCATAATCTGTACGGAGTGAAAACCCACAATTCGACCATCGCCGCCTGGAACCTCGATACAGCATGTACGGCGACAGCACACCCGCACGTGCGGTTCGCATTTATGTCACACACCCAGTTCCCCAATGCGACGTTGCCGCTCGGACTTCGCCACGAGCAGTTCCCTGGGACGCTCATGGACATTGAGATCTCCGTGAGCAATATCCAGTGGATCCCGTCCAAGCTGCCGTGGCCACGGGACATGCTCATCTGCGTCGAGTTCTCGCAGCTGGATGAGTTTCCCTTGGTCCTCTATCACGTCCATCCGAGGTGGCTCTCGCTCGCATTCAATCGCATTACCACTATCCCCGCGGAAGCGATCATGGCCTCAACTTTCGCCAGAGTCCACTTTCGCGGCAACCCGATCGCAGAGCTGCCCGATTCCGGCGTTGAGATCTTTGAGCGAAATGACTTTGCCACGCTCTCGCTCGAGTACACCAACATCACTACGCTGCCGCTGTGGGTCACGGCGCAATTTCTCGACCAGGTCCCAGTCTTTGCCGCGCAGAGTCCACTCTGTTTGGAGATTCTTCAGAACACGAGTTCTCCGGAAAGGGAGTCGTGGCTTCGCGAGCGGCCATGGCTCACACAGGTGGAGGCAAACTGTGGCCAAGACCCGGGATCAATCGGAGTGTACCCACTCGAGGTAGACTCAGACTAAGCTAATGCATTCTCCATATTTCAACTCTTCACACGTCGCAGATCCGTCTCACCTACGGATCTGCAAACCATTGCGGATGGGCATTGATGAATGCCCTCCCAGTCTCACTCTGGCGGAGCAAATCGACTGCAGTGAGACCGTCTTCTCGAGCCACGAACGGATCCGCACCGAATTCCATCAAGTGCCAGAGCTGAGCCACGCGGTCCTCGTCAAATCCTCGAGACGCCATCAAGTGGAGGGGCACGAGACTACCAAACGCGATTGGTTCGTTCGGGTTAGCGCCGTGTTCCAACACGAGGCGAACGAGTTCTGGGAAATTGGCGCCAGCTGCAAACCATAACAGCGACCAGCCGAGAGCGTCTTTGGCCGTGGCGCTAGCGCCGTACTCTAGCAGCAGTCTCGAGGTCGAGGCACACCCCGCTCGTCCTGAGGACATTTTGTCGACTCTGGACATCCGCATCAGCGGCGTTCGTCCTTCCGAGTCGCGGGCGTCCACATCGCTAAAGCCGAGCTCGAGCCAAAGTCGCGTCGTGTCGGGGCACCGCCTCACTGCTGTCTCGTGAAGCGGCACCGTGGTCCCGAGCGCTGGCCGCGTAGGATGCAGCAGCACGTGTTGGGTCAAGGCCTTGTCCCACACGATCCCTGCATCAGCCGCAAGTGTTCCGACACTGAATGCCCCTTCCTGAATAACCGTGTCCAGAGCGTCGGGGTTGTTCGAGCCAACGCTGAGCGTTAGCAAGCTTCCGCTGCGACCTGCATCCTCTGGAGGATTCACACAGGCTCCGTGGGCGATCAGTAGCTCGATACTGTCGCTGCTGGTAGAAGGCGAGATCGACTGCAAGAGTCGGCTCAGTAGATCTTGTTGCTTCGTGGGCGAGAGAAGACACAAAAACGCTGGGGACGTGAGCAGCAGGTCGAGCAGCAGGAGCGCGTTCGCTTGCATAGCGGACAGACACGCCTGCGGCAGAACGGTAGTCAAGACCTCCGATCCGATGGTGTCGATGGCGGCCGCGGAAAAAAGCCACTCGATGACCTCGTAATGATTCGACTGGATGGCCATCTCAAGCAGTGTTCCTCGGCGGGTGTAGGTCGTGCTCGACGCGATCGGGTCGAACGGCAGGACCCACTCGTCGCCGGCGCGGCGAAGCGCCGCACGCTCGACCGCGTACACCTGTGGGTGCGCGGCCTGCTGCGCAAAGAACGCAGCGAGCGTCGCCGCGTCGCCACTCTCCACCGCTGCAAAGTAGTGCTCGAAGGTCAGCATGTCGGAGCAGCGCCAGTTCAGTTGTGAAATATCCACCACCCCGTTCTCGATGAGGAATGTCTCCTTCGAAAAAAGGCTGGGATCTGGAATGCACACTGTAGGTATCGATACCGTACTGAGCACGCCAGGGTTCATGGCTCAGTTTCCACGCTTTGATACGAGCCGTGCTTGGAGCCGCCGCTTTCGCTTATTGATCATGAGAAACGGTTGCACCCTTACTGGTAATGGCTTCCAACGGGTCCGCCTTTCCATTCAGATGGTACAGTCTGTAGCACACTTCAACACCTGTCTACTTATTGTCACCTTGTATAACGGATAACATCCAAATAATCAGATTATATGTGTTTTGTATGTTAATTGTGACTCTGCAAACCAATACCCTACCAAGGTTGATATACAATGGCGGTTCTTAGAGGCGATTCAAACTGTATGTACGTTCCGATTGGAGCCATCACCAATGGCCCATACAGCTAGACAAACTCGTGATGTGACTCAGTCATGCGTGCCCGGCAGCCACTAAGCGCCGCCAAACGGGCGCGGATGGCTGCATTATCCAGAGCGTGCTGACGTACTAAACAACTGGCGCTGGTGTCCTTGGTGGGATGATGCCGCAGCCGTGCCGTGGGTGCGTCGATTTGAAGAAGCAGGCGATGTGTGACTTGTGGTGAAATGCAGATGGACACTTCTGCATAAGAGGGGGGGGGGATATCTTCAAATGCCGCTACTCTGTAGTCTCTGAGTTGTCGGCGAATGAGTCGTGCTCCGTGCACCTATGGAGTCGCACAGCACGGAGCCCGGCGAGCAGGCCGTGGTACTTTTCATTGCTCGTGGTGGGTGATGAGCATGGCTCACGGTCGCCGTGGGCTCGGTGGTAGTATGGCCACCTCTGATGATACAGGCACCCCAGCCGCCAGGCTCAAATTGCCCCTCGTCATCAAAGGGTATGAGTTGCTCCACCTTGGGCGGCGGCGGGTCTGGGCTAGGTGATTCTGGTCGAATAGGTTTCGAGTCATCACTCTTCACTTGTATCACGGTATCTGAATCGCTGCGAAATCACGCTGAGTCTTCGTCGATGCGAACGATGCGCGTGGCCGAGAACTCATAGCCCAGTATTTTGAGCGGGTTCTGGTTGAAGCGCGCACGGCTGCGCGTGGCGACACTAGTGAGAAACGCAGTCGCTTTCGCGAGTTGCTCCCATTGTGTTGCCAAGAAGGATACACTCGACTTCGCGTGGTAGCGTGTCCATAGCGTCATCAATCTTGGCGCGACTCGCTGTCGATAGACTATGCGTACTTTCGAGTACGCAGTACCAATCGAATCCGTACATGCGATCGAAGACTTCCCATCCGACTCGGTCACGCGTCGCGATATACCACTCCAGCTGACGCTGTGCCTCGGGCGTAGATCCTATGGCTGGCGTGAGCCCGACGCGTTCTCTCGTGCCGGCCACCTTCTCTACAAAACTGCGGAAACGCGCCGAACGATACTTGCACTTGAGTAGCCGCCGCTCGGCGTGCTCCAGCACTTCTCTCGCTTGAGCTTTGCGTCCACACGAGTGGAAAACCTCAGCCGTGTCACATGCGAACCAAATGAAATGGTGCAGCCGCAGTGCCGACCCCGACCAATTCTTGAGCTTTTCCCAGTTCGAGAGCCGTTGCACGTCCACGTGGTCATGATCCCAATAGGCATGCCTCGGTATCGACGGTAGCGGAAGCTGGCGATGGAACTTGGTGAGCAAGCACAGAGCGGACGATGCGTCAGTCGCTTCACGTATGATTAGAGACTTCGGGAGTGCAAACGCTGACTTCTCATGACAAAGCCCCACGACAGCCAATTAAATGGACTCGAGGATAGTCAGCGCTGACAGTATGCTCCTCTCACGTTCGTCTTGAAGGGCCGGGCTGCTTGGTTTGAGTTTGTTGAGCTCTCTGGATAGCCGCTCAGTTCTGTCTCCGTCCAAATTCTTGCAGTGACTATCCTGGTGATTAACATCCCCACGCCAAGACTCACTATTGTCCTTCACAGGCAAAGTGTCCGTCAAAGATGTCGGCGACACCTCCGCAGACTCGACAGCATCGACGGCTTCATCGTAGGTGGGGCTTTCGTCAACTTGCGTCGCATGCTCTTCTTCTTCATTCCGTGCTGGAAGATTCGAGCCGAGTGCCGATTTGATCCAGTGTTCTTCATGGCTTTTCTCTCCTCGACCACTAGTCTGAGCAGTCGTTGTTTCCAGAACTTGTCTTCTGTGAGATCAAAGATGTACTTGCCAGCAGCGTCTTTGCCGGCGAGGAAAGCACCAAGATTCTTCACGGTCGCAAAGAGTGCGTAATCCCCGTTTCGGATCGCAATGTGGGCCAGCGATTCTCGGGTATCCGACGTGACCTTCTTGATGTCACGTTGACTGTCAACTTCCAGCAGAAATCGCACATGGTGCGCCAATCCAGCTCGTGCGGCGCTGTGGACAGGCAGCTCACAACACGTACCGCTGTGGTCCTTTAGTCGAGGTTGATGACGAACAGCTCCCATTTGAATGAGCCACTCGACAAGACGGAAACTGCGAGCTCGGCCAGCCGCAGCCTGGTGTAGAATTGTGGACAGCGATGCATACTGAGCGTCGTCGGATTCCATCCTCAATACACCGGGATGGGAATTGATGGTGCTCTTAATCTCGCGCAGTTGGTCGTCGCTCATAGACGAATCGATCGATGTCATCATCCGGAACAAGCCACGAAACGCGGTTGCTGTGGCTTCGTCGGGGGTCCACTTTGGCTCGTTTTTCACAATTCTCGAGTCGCCAAACTCGATAGCCACCCAATTTGGCGTCCGTGGGAACGTGAAGTAGGTCGCGTCGTCTTGAGCAAAGCCTTCGGTCGTAAAGAATTGTCATATCGAGTTAGTGATTGAAGCACTGTCTGGGCTGCCTGCGTTCGGACCACCGCTTGATACTGCATCGAGATGGGAGAGAAGCCGCGTGGCGACTACCGCCTCTAGTGCACAGTTGATTGCATCGTCACTGCTGATCACAGGCTTGGCGAATCTGTCCATATCGGATTTGCATTCGAGCATATCACACATCGTCCACAGCTCGTCTTCGAGATCGCGGTTCAACCAAAGCAAATCGCGTGAGAGCACACGCGAACCGAACAGCTCCTCAGAGCACAAGTCGGACACGGCAGTCAGTAGCGCCTTCGACTAGGACGACTTCACAGCGGTGATAGGCAAGACCGAGTATTCCCTGTCTTTGACGAGTCGCACGACGCTCGAAGAGTTGCTAGCTTGAAACGAATCCCGAGAACGCTTGATTGCCCGTGCGAGAGGCTCATCCGACCCCAGTAGACGTTGCGCAAATGTCTGTACAAGCCCGTCCGAGTTTCGCAGATAAGATCGAAGAAAAGAATTCGCACTGACTGGAGCTGCCTGGGGGAAAATGGCGCGCTCGTAAACGCGAAACAGATCCTCCCAAAGTGTGTTGGCGTCGACGAGATTGTAATGACGCAGTCCTGAGTAAACGTGGGAAAACGCGCGAAGCCGCGATGAGCGAAAGAATACCTCCGTGCCAATACGCAGGTACTCAAACTGGTGGTCGAGAAGGAAAAAGCCCGCCAAGATTGGGTTCAGACGGAACACGTACGGCTTGAGTTGGACGGCTTGTATCCTCTTCATCAAGATGTCAAAGTCTTCCTTCGGCAAGCCGCGTAGATTGTAGACCTTCTGAATCCGACTGGCCAGATCCCAGCCATGCTGGATCGATAGACTGATGTTCCGACTGACTCCTCCGTTGCCTTGCAGCGCCGTAACTGAGCGGATCCAACAGGTACACACAAAAATGGCGTCCATCCGCAATTGATTTGTCAAGACAAACCGTTCATTGGCGCCAAGAAGTGCTCGCGATCGAGCCGTCGTCCAACGAGTCGCCACTCGTGCGACCGTGATCGAGGCACATGTTGATGAGAGACGGAAGCTGCTACTTCCAGAATTGCGGGCAATCCCGGTCGCCGAGCAAATCTGGCACAACGTACGTGGGCGTAGATTCTTCGTCGTACAGCTCGCCCAGGGTGAACGGGTCGACACGGATGTTACTCTTCGAGCCATCAAGCCCAGGCAACAGCGCGAACAACGACCGACCGATCCACAGCGTATCATAAAGGGCTGTGCCGGCGAAGTACTGGTACCGCGGGCGCGATCCTTGTCGCGTCCAAGCCTCAATAACCTTCGCATGGGACGCCAGCCAGTCCCCTTGCGCCAAGTATTTGCCCACAGTCTCGTTAAGATCCGCGGTGAAGCTCCCAGCGCGCGATGACCGACATCGCACAGTCGATGGTGATTTTGGCCACGGCGGCCGCCTCCACGATCGTCTTTCGCTGAAGCTTGACGTCGAAAAACGCGCTGTACACGGCTTCGGACAGCTCGTCCAGTTCCATGAACAGGTATGCCAGTTCAAGCTTGAGTTCTTGCGACAGTGTATCTTCGCTTGGCTCTGGATCACTCGTCCCGCTGGTAGTGGAAGGTGGCTCGAGCGGCTCCACCTGCGACGCCTCGTCGGGGAAGAAGTCGTCGGGCAGTTCGAGCACTTCGTACTAATTGCTAAAGTCCAGCTCACGCGCCGTTGTCTCTGAGCCTCGCTGCCAGGCTATATCATTACACTGACACGCCGTGTACGCGACTTGTAGCGAGTGGAGCCACGCGCGAAGGCGCTCGACAAAGTGCTCATGCTGCGCAGAGCTGGGCGACGGCGGGAAAAAGACCGCCACGCGTTCGCGCAGCGTGATCGCCGACTCGCAGGCCGCCAGCGCACGTGGCCAGCGCACGTGGCCAGCGCTGCAGCAGTGACGGAGAAAAAAGCGCCGCCGGCGCGTGCGCGATCGCCTCGACGATGCGCTCGTACACGGCCAGTGGACTCTGTGTATCATTGTCGGTATTACTCTTGCCACTTTCAACAGCACCACGCGCACGCAGGAGCCAGTTGAGAAAATAGAACGTTGCGCGCTTGTATCTGGCGTACGTGTCGCGAGGGAATGCGTCTGGGGGCGCTACATGCAGGGGGCGACGGCGCCGCGATTGCGCGGCATATTGACCACGCGTAACCAAGTAGTACTATAGTAACCTCTAACCTCGGCTACTCTTAATAATATTTTATTTTGTATGTGTATAACCGAGAGTAGTTCTCATAAAATGGTCTATATGCGCTAATAAAGAAACATACCCGTGTACGTATGATAAATGGTTTGAAGTATCCAAGACAGAGCTCAGCCTCTTCTTGAGGGCTGCGACGTCCGTCAGCTGCGAGCAAAGTGTAGGAAAGCGCGGGATGCGAAGGTTAGAATCAGCGACTTTAAACGCCCATTCCAGAGTCGGCGAGCCCCCACACTGCACGGCCAATAGATGAGCAAGGGTGTTCACAAAGGTCTTCGAGGAGATCAGGCTGCAGCAGCCTGGACGCGAACGATTTGAGTCGCCGAGAATTCGAACCCCAGCAGCTCAAAGGACTTGGCTTGGACCGGATTCTTCTTGAAACGGAACCCGTTGCGGTTCGCGACGCTCACAAGCAGTGCAATCGCTCCCGACATCTGCTCCGACGTCTCGGCCGCCAGAAAGATCGTGCTTTCAACGACCACGGCGCTCATTTCTGGTGGCAGCGTGTCCAGCGCCTTTGAAATGTGGCCGGAGCGGCTGGCGACGTCCAAGTCTTGCACACTTTTGAGGACGCAATACCAATCGTAGCCGTACATGCGGTCGAGGAGTTCCACTCCGGTCATCTCGACGTGGTGCTTGTAAAGATACCACTCGAATTGTCGTGCGGCGTCGGGGGTGGACCCTACCACGGGTGTGAGGCCGGCTAGCTCTCTCAGATCAGATACCACTTTGACAAACTCGCGGAATCGCAGTGTACGATACTTGCACTGCAGTAACCGGCGCTCAGCGAGCTCGAGCACTTCCCGCGCTTGCGGGATCCGGCCATACGCGATGAACAGTTGCGCCGTGTATGCGGCAAAGTTCATGAAATGGACCAGCCGTCGAGAGGACCCCGACCAGTTCCTCAGCTTTTCCCAATTCGAGAGCTTCTGCTCGTCTGCCTTCTCAGCCCAATAGGTTCGCCGCGGGGCTCTCGGCGGTGGAGGGAGTTGACGATGAAACTTGTTCAACAGGAATAGCGCAGATGAGGCGTCGGTCGCTTCTCGCACAACGACGGCCTTGGAGACTATGAGCTTTCTCTTCGAGCTGAGGAAATGTTCCAGCCGAGATTTGATCGACTCGAGAATTGCCAGCGCAGAGAGGATGCTTGCCTCGCGTTCAGTGTCTTCTAGCTTCGGGCGGTTCTGTTTGAGTGTGTCGAGAGCTCGTGAAAGCTGCTCGATTCGGTTTTCGGCCAAAGCCGCGGGGGGACCTTCGCTCTCAGTGGCCTGGGCAGTCGTTCTTCCTGTGTGAGCGTTGCTGTTTACAGGTCGATCCTTGCCCGCAGCTCTCTGGTGAGATGCGTCCCTACTCTGACGACCGTCGTCACTCTTGGCCGTCAAAGTACCTTCCAAGTAAGCCATCAAGGCATTCCTCGCCGCATTAGACTCCCGTGGATCCATCAAAGCCTCCAACACCGCGTCACGTGCTGCCAAATTGTTGTAAAGGCGCTCTTGAGCCACTCACCGTTGTTCTTGGGGAGTCAGACTTTTCGCTTCATGCTGCTTTGCATCACCGTCTTCGTATTGCAATTGCAGTAGTATTCGTTCCATCACTGAGACTTTGGTTGGCCCCAAATCCTCATTTTCGAATTGGCGCCTTGCGAGAATCATCTCAAGCAGCTTCCGTTTCCACAGCTTGATCTCCGTGCAATCACTGATGTACTTCCCAGCAGCATCTTTGCCAGTGATGACTGCACCAAGCACGTACAAGGTATCGAACAGCGCGTAATCGCCGTTGCTCACCGCAATATGGGCCAGCGATTCCCTCGTGACAGGAGTGACCGCATCGATATCCCACAGACTCCTGCCTTCGAGGAGCAGCCGCACCATATCCAAAAGCCCCGCGCGGGCTGCGCTGTGGACGGCCAACTCGACACCGCAACTGCCGTCGTCACTGCAAGGCTGATACTCAAGAGCACCCATTTGAACCAGCCATTCCACCAGACGGCGGTCGCGCAGTCGCCCCAGAACGGCTTGATGCAAGATCGTGGGATGCCGCGCCATTGTCGGGTCCGTAGTTTGCATCTTGAGGATCCCAGGGTGAGCGATCACGGCCCGCTTGATGTCTTGCAACTCGTCCTTCGTGAGAACTCCACGCCTGACTGCGATTGTCGTGAATACGCGGCGAAATGAGTCTTCTTCTGTTGCGTTTGTCTCGCCCTCACGGAAAACATTGCTCTCACCAAACTCGAGTCGCACCCAGTTTGGGGTAGCCGGGAACATGCAGAACGCCTGCTTCTCTTTCGCGGGATCCGAATCGCTACGGAAGATTTGTGAAAGCGTAGAGATGGTATGAAGAAAACAGCCATGCGCACACCCACAGCTGTGAAGTGTTGGATCCTTTGCAGCTGCCGCAGCGGCAAACTCTACCAGCGCATCGTCGCTTGCCTCATCCAGTTCCGAGAGTAGCCGCACGGCGACGACCGATTCGAGTGCACAGTTGGTGGTATGGCGAGTCACACGAGCGCCTTGCCGCCTGAGCAATTTCTCCATGTCGACCTTGCAGTCTAGGACATCTCGTAATGCCCAGAACACTCCCTCAAGGTCAGTGTTCAAATGGAGCAAATCACGCGAGAGCACGCGCGAGCCAAAGAGCTCATCCGAGCACAAGCCCGCCACACCCTTCAGCAGCGTCTTCCACGAGCACCACTTCACCAGTTCACTGGGTAGCACGGAGAAGTCTTTTGTCTTCAAGAGTCGATACACCCGTGAAATATCCATGAGTTGGGAATGGTCTCGCGAACGTTTGATTGGTCGCACCGATAGTGGCTCCTCCGAAGCGCGCAGTCGTTGGGCAAATGCTTGTACTACTCCGTCCGAGTTCTGTAAGTAGGTCTCCAGGAACGACGCCGACTCGCCCGTCGGCGGACACTGCGGGAACATAGCGGCACCGTGGATTCGCACCAAGTCATCCCATAAGGGACTGGCCTTCACAAGCTTGTGGTGACGAAACGCCGCGTACACGTGGCCGAACGCCCGTAGCCGCGACGAGCTGAACATGGCCTCTGTGCCCACACGCAGAAACTCCAGCTGGTAATCCACAAGCACAAGGCTAGCAA
The DNA here is from genome assembly GCA_023337755.1 of Pythium aristosporum. Taxonomy (NCBI): domain Eukaryota; phylum Oomycota; class Peronosporomycetes; order Pythiales; family Pythiaceae; genus Pythium; species Pythium aristosporum. The sequence continues at coordinate 27,104 of JAADXL010000200.1, forward strand.
GCAACGGATTCGCTCGCAAAGCCCACGCGACGGCCTCACCGGTTTGAAACCTCTTCATCAAGTCGTCTACAACCTGCACCGCCGGGTCGTCTTTGTCTCGCTCACGTATCCTCTCGCCCACGCCGCGGAGCCGATCTTCGAGATCCCAGCGATGCAGAATCGAGAGACTCACATTCTTGCGCAGGTCGCCATTGCCTTGAAGCGCCGCAACAGACCGGATCCAGCAGATGCACACAAAGAGCGTTTCGATCGATGCCACGTGGGTCCTGTAAAACCGGTCGATCGGCGCGAGGAAGCAGCTCGCGATCGAGCCGTCGTCTGCGACCGACCCACCACGCTTGCGCTCCTCGAGACACAAGTTGAGCAACACTGGAATCTGCTGCTTTCAGAATTCGGGCACGGCTTCGATAATTGGCACGGCGTAGTGCGGCGTGCGGTCCTCGTCGTACGGCGCGCCCAAGTCCGCTGGCTCGACTTGGATCCGTTCATTTTCGCGGCCTTTCAGTCCCGGAATGAACGAACGCAAGACACGGCTGATCCAGCAGGTATCGACGAGGATCGAACCGGCCTTGTACCGGTAGATGGGCGTCTGCGTAGATGATGCCTCGTGAGCGGACTCTCTCCACGCGTCCACGACATTTTTGCTTAGTGGAGTCCACTCTTCAAAGAAGAGCGTACTCAGCACGTAGGTGTAAATGCCATCAATGTCGCGGATCGACGGATGGCGGAGCTGCAGCCGCGCGATCACAGAGCATGCGGCGTCGATCGCGACTTTGGCCACAGCGCCGGCCTCGACCAGCGACTTGGTCCCAAGCTTGACGTCGAAGAAGGCGCTGTAGGCGGCTTCAGATAGTTCATCCAGCTCCATGAAGAAGTAGGCCATCTCCAGATTGAAATCCATATCGAATTCTTCACTCGTGGGCACGTCCTCCTCCGGCATATCGGAAATGGAAGGCGCGACCGTCGGTTGTGTCGCGTCCGACGTCTCGACGGGAAAGTAGTCTTCTGGGAGATCCAGCACGTCGAAATAGTTGGAGAAATCCATTGGACGCGCCGTCCCAGGCGCTACGATGCGAGCAGCGTCTAGGGTTTCTGGTTGGTTTGCGTCCTGGAGTGTCGTGAGCCATCTCCGAAGCCGCGCGATAAAGTGCTCGTGCTGCGTGTAGCTCGGCGACGGCTCGTAAAAGACTGCCACGCGCTCGCGCAGCGTGATCGCCGACTCGCACGCGGCGATCGCAAGCGGCCAGCGCTTGAGCAGAGAAGGAGGAAGCGCGGTGGGCGAACGCACGATCGCTGAGACGATACGATCGTACGTGTCGAGCGGATTGCGCCCATCCTGGTCGACCGATACCGCCACGTCGCTAGCGAGACCGCTCTTGCGCGCAAGCAGCAACCAGTCGAGAAAGTAGGAGGTCGCACGCTTGTACTTGGCGTACGTGCCGATTCGATCCCTTTGCTGCTGCGGGGGCGGCGGCCTCTGCGCCGTGGTGCCGCGGCGAGCTGCCATGATTTGGGAGCTCTTCGATCTTTGCCCTATCCTCCCTACAATGTATATATCCAATAATTACCATTTTGAGAGGTCTACCATCGTGAAATATTATCTTATGTTGTCCATTTCAGTAATAAACTAGACATGTACGTTTGCATACGAGAAGGATTCGATATGTATCCATGACGGTGGGGCTGATGCATCGCAGAGTTTCTCACTTTGTGCTACGGCTCAACGACTCGCTGAACACATTCAGTGTTGGCTCTACTAGTTCGTGAGTATATCCGTAGTCGCTCGAGACCGTGGAGTTTGGGGGCACGTCTCCAAGTATCGGGACGTAACTTGCAAGGCGTGAGAGGCCCCGCGCACCTCCTGCTTGATACGCTGCTGCCGTCGTCTTGGCCGCAGGGATAGTCTTCGTCGATGAGGCCGGATGTGTGGCAGGCGGGTTCGGCTGTGTTGCCGACGCGGGGTTGTTCGCGGCTCGTCTCATCTCCTGGTGGATCCTTTCGAAAGATGCCTTGGCATTTTCCGCTCTCTTTTTGTTTTCCTTGGCAAGGCTGCTGTTGTTGAGTCTTCTCGCGGCGGCTCGGCGCCGCATACCTCTCACAACACAGTGTGCGATGTAACTATCGTCTGGGATATCATCCGGCGCCTGGATGTGGATATCTCCGTTGCTGATCAGCAAGACACCCGGTCGGCACCAGTTCGGACACTTGTTCGCATCGAGATAATTGATCAAGACGTTGATGTACTCCGACGCTGGTATATCGCACTCCGCCAGCTCCTTGATGTACGCGTCAATCTGCATCAGCACTTGTGCAGCGCGTCGGCGGCGTGAGAGCCAGCGATGCAAGTAGGCGAGCCACCAAAAGTTCCCCAGCGTGAACAGCGCCATGGAATAACCAAGCAAGTTCAACTCGTACCAAGTCTCACCGGTCCAGCGCTCGATGAGCGGATACAGTGCGTTTTCGATGGTCACGCCCGATGTCACCATGAAGCAAATGAACACGTAGCTGTCCAGCATGGTGAAGTACGAGATCTCGGGCACGAGTGCAGCGACCTGGTTCTTGAACATCACGGCCGTGAGCACCATCGCCGTGGCGTTCTGGAGCCGAGTGCCCGTATCCATGGGGTTCCCTTCTTTGTCGCCAGGCGCATACGAAACGAAGAAACAAAGATACGTAATGACGGCCGCGATGAGCGCAACGTTCGTCATGTAGTACATGCTCTTGCGCTCGAGTACCATCTCAAACGTGATCGTCTTGCGCGGACCGGACCCATGGATCCTGCTCACAAAAATCTTGTCGTGGTAGACCACATCAAAGACGTTTCCGAGCTGGAAGTTTTCGACCGAAAAGCTGCCCGGTTCCACTGGTGCGGGGATCAGTTGCAGTGCGCCGTGGGGCATGCCACTGATACCAGTCGTGAACTCAAAGTTGAGTTTCTGCTGGTCAAACGGGAACGTGTGGAGGGCCGTTTCCTTGGTAAACGAAGCCGTCACGCGACGACTGTACTGCAAATGATACACGGCTTGTACGTGCTCGCGATCGGATGGGTGGTGGCTGGTAGCCGTGTGCGCTCGATCTTGAAAAGTAACATACCCTGCGGGCGTGATGCTGGATGACAAGTCGCGTTTCTCCTGCCTCTTGCTCACGTTGCTGAACTCAAACTGTTCCGGGTCGATCTCCATGATGTACAAGAACTCGGCGAGCACGGCGTTGTCTTTCCGTGTTGTGATCGCCGGCATCGTGACGATCCACGTGACATCAGCCGCGTATGTTTGCGCTAGGTTGTTGATATGGGTCACGCTGTGGACTTCCAGCTGAGCCTGTAGTGGAGCAAATCCGACAAAGAGCCTGGCGTGAAGCTGTCGAAGCCCTGGTGACGCCGATTCGGATTTCTTTGGATTGTCGATATCGTGAATGAACCAGTGGTGAGCGTCCTTGCCCCAGCAGCCATGCATCATCTTCCACTCGAACAGCGTCGACATGCCGCGCTCGTCGCCATCGCCGTGGGTGGGCGCCATGAACGAAAGGTCGGATTTGCTTTCTTCTTCCATGATTGTTGGTGGCGGTGAACCTCTTGACTTCTTGATGATGCCACCGTCACTCTCCACAAGATACGAAAGCGCGGCCACGTCTCGCGCATGTGACTCAAGTTGGCGCTGCTTGAGATCCGTCTTGCGTGTCGAATAACACGACAGCTTGGTGTTGCAGTCATGTACTCGATCGATCTTCCACAGTCCGCCGTACGGCCATGTGAGACAAAGGTACGCGCCGTGCTTTTGCGCGTCCATCGGCAGCGGCGTCTTGAGTTCGAGCTCCATGTGGTAGAACACGTGGTCCGTCACGGTCTCGACCCTCGCGTGCTCGAGCGTGAGCTTGTGGGCGCGTACGACGCTTGTCCACTCGAGCGCTTCGGTATGTCCGTCCAAAGTTGCCGAGTCAGCGACTCTCTGGCTTAACCGCACCTCGCGTGATGGCGCGTGTGCCATCCGTACTGATCCACGCTTGGTGCTCAAGCAGGTAGAAGATGTGTGGAGAAGTGAGCTACGCGAGACCAGTGGACGAGCGTCGGGGCAGTGCATAAGCCACAAAACGCGGTCTGCCGAAATAGTCTAGACGGAGATTGTCGTTTCCGCGGCGAGAAACCACCGAAAGCACGCAACTCCCACCATGAGGAACACTTTATTCTTGGAGTCTCTAGGTCACTAGGCGGCTATTGCATTGGGTCTTTGATTGGAGTGCTGTCGCCGAGCGACTCTTAATAGCAGTGTCAACGGTTCGGATGTTCTAGACATGCGACGGCTCAATAGTGGCCACTAGCGTGTTGGGTTTGCTGTGGAGCGAAGGTGGGAGCGATTCTATATAATGCAAAACACGCCGTTCCCATGTGCTCCGCCGCAAACTACAATATCCACTGCGACACGTGTGAATACCACCCTGCCCGTTGGACCTACGGTAGGTACAATGCCCGCCGACGCACTACCAAGACACGCCGCCAGAGAATGATGTTGCGTCCCACACAGACCTTTACAATAGTCCATGTTCGTACTCATTGCGGCACGCTGTATGAATTATCCAGCCACACGCATTGAGTCGGATGTTGAGAAATGACACTTTCCGCCATCCGACGCAATTGTGTCCAGAAGAAGGAGGGTGATGTCGCGCGTGTTAGTCTGTACGACCCGGCTGTGGCAAACATGAGACGCTCACGAGTACCCCGAAACTCGATGTATCACCAAAACCGTACAGTATACATTGTCAAGATCCACATTCAGTGTTTGTTTATGAAACCTTTATAATCGGATTATCTGAATATGCAGCCATCAACGAACTTGAGTCCAATGCGACCCCGAAGACTCGTGCCTGTCGCAGTTTGCGACAGGCTTTTGCAGAGCGGATGCCGTCACTGTACTTCTGCCGGACTGGTTATTCTCTTCCACATTCGGTGAGCTCAATTGGCATTTCAGAATCTGCGCACCATGGACAACGTAGCGAAGGCGACTGCGACCCTTATCACAAAGACGGCCGACGTTGCTGCAGACGTCGAGCAACATCCTATCAAGTCTGCCGCCAACCGCAACTCCTCAGCACTGGCCAGCTTCTCAGCACTCACGCGGGAGCCAGCGTTCGTCGTTCTCAGTTCACTATTCTACATCGCGAGTGTGTCATGGTATTTCGCCACGTCCGGCGTTCGTGCTGCGAGCACCTCGGAGACCTACGTATGGGTCGTGTGCATTCCGTACACGGTGCTAGTGATCGACAAGCTGCTCACGACGATCCGCGCGATGCAAGTGGAGGAGCAGACCTACAACGAGATGCTTCAAGAACTGGAAGCAGGCGACCGCGAGAAAGAGTGCGATCAGCAAGGTGGCCGCGACACCCTCACAATCGTGAGTGACGTGTGCGTCAATGTCATCGGCGTTCTCCTGTTGGGCTACTTGCTCCTCCCGTGGGAACTGCTGCGCTGCTCGTTGTCGATTGAATTGCTGTAATTGCCGTATGCATTCCATCCACCCGACGCGGTTGGAACTGTTAGTTTAGTGTCGTGCAGTGTAATATGTAATCCTTGAAATTGAGCAAAGCGCTGAGTACGTAGTCCTCATCGCATCTCATTCTCGTCTTCAGCAGCATTCGGATAACTTGTTATGGTATCTCATCGCACTTTCACGTCTGCACTCGGAAGGTTGCCAGTGAGACGATGAGCTCTTCATATTCAATGTACATGTCACACGCACATTGCGTCTCGTCCGATTCGTTTCCTGGAGAGAACTGTAGGGGCCAAGAAAGTGGGTCACGCTTCTTCACGGCCACAAATCTTTTCGCGTGCATACTAGCAATTCCGTATCTGTCGTCCTTTTCGTGCAAAAATAACTGAGATCCGCCACGTAAAAGCAAGCCAAGGCCGCAAAGAGAAGCTGGAACGCTGTGCGAGTGTTGCTGAAATCGATTTCCTCCTTTGATACTGTACTACAGATAATCTCTTCGGCGACGACTGATATTGTCGCGGAACCGCGACTCACGTACCGTCAGATTCCCAGCACCGTCGCCGAATGGGAACCCGAGCGTGAGGCTTACAGAGATCAACATAAGAGCCGCTCCCTGGAGCTTTCTCAGAGAAAGAATACAACACATTCGGTGGTGCAATTGGAATCAAATAGAGGCTATGCAGGACTGACTCTCCCTCGTGCCTCGCCCCCGCACCTGAAGGGATCTTGACTTGCCGAAAGCAAGAGCCTGCTACACTGTCAGTGCCCCTTGTGTACAGTTTATAGCGCCTTTTAGCACCGAGCCATTTCTATTTACCTCTTATAATGGATACGCTTAATATCGCTAATTTGACTGTAAAGTATGATTCCAAAGCATATACACTGTCAAGGTCAAAACTTCAGAGCGATGCTCAAAGGCGCTACATATTGTACCGTATGTCTCACGCCCGATCTCACTGAGATGGGCGCACCAGCACTCTATTACACAATTCCATCCACATTGGTATCCCTCGTGTGACCACTTTGACCTGTACCGCTACTACCAAAGCAACGCAAATCGTTAGCGTCGGCTTTGGCATTCGCAATGGCGTGGACACCAGAAGAATCCCCAGAGGCGACGAGGGCCATACAGTACTGGCAGCGACGTCGTGCCAAATGGAATGTTTGGTCCAAAACTTGAGTTGAGTTATCTGCCTTTCTTTTTTTGTTGTTGGCGGGAGGATTTCGCATGTCTGTCGTGCGAAATCGCGATCCGTTCAGCCACAGTGAACGCTTGGTTGGTACGGTAGTCAGCAGCAGACACAGTAGGCGAATGACCAGGGTTGAAGTTTCGACACGTGTACAGTCTCGACGTTGCCCATCAACTCGAGGCACGTGACACGCCGCGAGGACAGTACAGTACAGGTTGCAGCGCCACACCCCTGAGACATTGTATTTAACAGTTAATCATATTTTGCGTACAACAGTATTAACTACATGATATTATTATGGAAACATACAGCAATCTATTGTCAAAGGCTATACGAAATGCAGAGGTGCGACAAACTGTACAGTCACAACGGGAACCAATTAACGGCGGGAGCCGCCGTCTTTGTTTATGCAGTCTTTGTTGATGTACCATTCTCGACCATCAAATACCTGCAACCAGACTCGGTGCTTCCCGAGCCGTCAAGATGGGCAGAGGCCCCGGGCCTTTCCTCCCTGTTGTCTCACCTCTCCTTCTCCAGACCTCAGCTGAGCTCGCTCTCATTGTGCAATTTGCCTTCCAAGCCACCCCTCGGTCCTCTCATCAAGGTCTTCTCGCCTAATTTCAACCACGATGAAGTGCTTCGCCGTCACCGCTGCCGCCCTCGTCGCTGTCACCTCGGCTGCCGACTGCGACGTTGCCACGCTCGCCCCCGTCGTGACTGCCGGTAACGGCGCCGCGTGCACGAAAGACTCGGGCGTGAGCTTTCTCCCGCCTTCGGTCCCGGCTGCCGACCAGGTCCCGAAGCTCTGCGCCTCCACCGCGTGCCGTGCGCTCCTCGTCGATCTCAAGAAGGCGGCACCGACCGAATGCACGGTCGCGATCTCGACGCCAAAGCTCGAGCTCTACGCGCAGCTGCTGACGCCGCTTGAGAAGGCGTGCGGCCCGTCGGCCGGCGCTGCGAACAGCACCACCACGGCTCCCGCTGGAAATGCCACCACCACGGCGCCAGCGGCCACCTCCAAGGCGCCAGCGGCCACCTCCAAGGCGCCAGAGGCCACCTCCAAGGCGCCGGTCTCGGGCGGCTCCAAGGCTGGCTCGGGTGCGGGATCCGAAGTCACGAAGGCGCCAGTCGCCAAGCCGACCTCGGCCGTGCCCACGACTACCCCGAAGAAGAGCGGTGCCTCGACGGTCGTCGCTGCCGCTGGCGCCATCGTCGTCGCCGTTGCTGCGTCGTTCTTCTAAGCCATACAGTTATCGTTTCGAGTGAATACGTCTTTATATTCGGAGATAAAGACTGAGCGTTTGCTGAAATTTGTCGGTGTGTTACGGATCCGTTTAGCTCGGCTTTTCTCACAGACATGGACATATTCAAGGTAGAGTTATCGGCGTAGAGCCCGAGATGGCAATAGCACCACGGTTTTGCTCTCAGCGCGATTCAGCAGCTGGCCCAGCTCCGGCTGATTGATCCACCGAGCTTTTTGTACCCATTTCAAACCATCAGTTCTCATTCTCCTATCACATGCCTTGACTCACATACGACCGTGCCAGAACCAGGCAGGGTCAGTACTCCTCCCCTAGAAAACGCAGCATGGCCGTCACACGGCTCTCAGGGATGCCTGCGTAGGACCTCCTTGTGCACCACTCCGACCCACGGCATGGTCGCGTTTGCCTCCCTTCCCTGCCGAATGTCGGATCACACACACCACGCTCAGCTCCCACCCACAACTCGAGACGCGGCAGGGACGTCGTCGGGACGCAGCCGATCAATCTGGCCGTCTGCCAACCGAACGAAAGGTACATTCCGCAGCTTGCGACCTCGGGCCCGAGGCTACTATACAGTAGTAAATTTGATACTATATCCGTCTACCAGTGTAAATAATTTTCATGGGAATGATGGTCCCGTAGCTTTTGGGACCTTTGGACGAGAACTCGCGCCCCATCATGACGCAACCGAGCAGAGGCCGCCGCGCCGCACCGCCGCAGGACGCCTTCCCCAGCGGCATCTACGGCAAGTACAAGCGCGCGACCGCCTTCTTTCTCGACTAACTGCTCCGTGCGCGCAACGGTGGCGTTGCGGTGAATATACCGCTGCGAAGACCACCAAGAGTTCCTTGGATGTGTACGAACGCATCGTTGCGGCAATCGCACGCGCGCCATCGGAGCTGGATCCCGCGGTGTATAAATTGTGGCCGCATGCGCTGGATGCGTGCGAGTGTAAAGGAAGGAAGTTAGGGATCAGTGTCAAATTCCATGGCGAGACGTACAGCGAAGAAGATACACCGCAGTACGTTGTACCCGACTTGGTCGAAGCTCCTGCGTTTCTGAGACAACAAATACCACTGCTTGTCAATTACCTCCTCGACAGGAGCAACCTGGGTCTCCGTCTCGACATGGCTTCATTCGAAGGCTGGTTTCTCGAGCCTCTCGAGTCTTTTTTTGAGAGCATGACTGTTTCCATCCCCGCGGTCTTCACGTGCATTTGCTGGATACGGTCGGTTGCCGCGCTTCAAGGCAACGGGTGTCTCGGACGCAATGTCAGCCTGTCGATTATGCACCGATGGAAGCTCGAGGAGCAACTCAAATTGGCATCCTTCTCCGGCGTATTGAGAGACGCTAGCGATGCGTTGCACGATACCGCGAAGAAGCAGCTTGTGAAGATGGCTATTTCCGACGAAGCGCTGTCAGTGCTGAGAGCCAACCCGATTCTCGCCGGGTGTATGCTTCTGGACCACCAGTTCGAATACCTCCATATCGGGACCGAGGCTTTGTTGCATTCGTATCGATTTATTGCGCTGGCACATCTCTACACGAGTCTTCGAGCGAGCGATCTGATCGAAGAAATACCGGCGCTGGACGAGTTGATGGACCCGTTCGAACGTGCTCTCTTCTATCCCTCTCGAGCAACCGGTGCCCAAGGCTCATTCACCGCGCGTACATGCTGAGCAAAGAGGTAAATGTGGCTGCAATTGACGCTGCACTGAACCGGGGAGAGGTTATGCCCGAGCGAGCTGCCAGGCGTGTCCGAGAGGAGTTCCATCTTGCAGATCTGTCGCGAATCGTTCGCTTGCTCAAGAAAAGAGATTTTTCGGTACTTCCTTCGAAGCTCGTCGCCGTACCGTCTTGGAAGTCGCTCTTAACATCGGTTTCCGTGCTTTGCTCCGAAGAGCTATTTGGGTCACGTGTGCTGTCGAGAGATCTCCTCAAGCTCAATGGTGACCTCAAAGGCTTGTTTTGGTCATTATGCCGCACGATGAAGGCAGAAGCCCCCATGAAGTAGTTGCTTGGAGAGTTGGAAGGGCGGGGACCTCGTGAACAGGTGGTCGCGAGTACCTTGGTAGCCTCAGTCACTACGCCACTCCTGGGCTTGCTCGACAAACTGAAAGACAATCTCCAATCCGAGTACACTCGCCAAATCACGATTGCCAATCCGCCCGACATGAAACGCACGATCAGGAATCACGCAAGTCATGCCGCGGCTGCAATCTTTGAACGGTTCAATGGCCAGAAGAACGCAACTACACTTTCCCATCAACCGCTGATTGGGTTTCGCGCGAGTTTGGAGCAGCCAGCTTTTTCATCATGGAACAGAACGACATGACGAGAAAGGCTTTCCAGGATTTGATGGATATGATTGGATCCAGTCGTGGGCCTTTGAGCGACGACAAACTCAAGAGTATGAAGGAGAGTGTGATTGCAAATCCAGGTGTATTGGCATGTGTTTCCAATCATTCAAGGACCGAGCTACGTACGTTGCTTCATGAAGCTGCTGCAGGGCATGCGTGTGATCGGCGTCTTGTCGAATGGCTTATCCAAATGGGCGCGCTTCATCACCAACCCGCTCACTTTAAGTTTCCAAACAAACGCAAGGGCCCCACAGACAAAATGCTCTGCAATGAACTCGCCGTACACAGTGCTGCGCGTGCTCGTCGCGTGGACATGATGCAGCTGCTGCTTGAAGCGGACCACTTGCGCGACGTCAACACGCCGACCTACCACACAAGAGAATCGCTTGCGCATATCGCAGTCAGGAACAATGACCGCGCAATGTACGACCTGTTGATAGGTCTGGGCATGCTAGTCACCGGAAAGGATGGATCTGGAAAGTTTGTCTACGATCTCACGACTGACAAGAGCTGGAAACGCGATATACTTGCTGCACATCGCGTGGCAGCAAGCACAACATGAACACGTGCGAGCGGGTATGGAGCTCACGAATGGGCCTCGACCAGATGAAGAAGCCAAGGCAAAAGAGCTACTGAAGGAGCTGGAGCGACAGCGGCGTCTTGAACAAACTGGGAAGGTTTACGAACCCTCAAGCGGCGAAACAACGAGTGGTTCGTGTCAAGCCGGCTCATTCTCACAAGCTATGGGGACAAGAAATGCTTCGGTGGGGGGCAAGAATCGAAGAAAGAAGAAGAGCAAGGGCACTCACAATGGGCGGGATCGATTGGCACACGGTGGATCTCCGCCAACCACCACTTCAAGCGATCTGCATGTCGAGTCGAACAAAAGCGACGCAACCCCAGCTTTGTCTGTGCATGCAGCTCCTGACAACGACCGAATTGCTCAGCTCGCCCGCGCACTGAATTTTCTCAAACACGATAAGCACTCGTCTCCACGTGAGGTGGCTATCAACGCGTCATCAGCTTTACAGATTGTGAACGAGATCCGATCCAGGATTGAGTACTACGCCGAGCCAACAGCGAGCCATCGCTTCTCTTTGGACGTGATCATCAAAGAAGCCAGTGAAGCCTCTCGAGCGCTTTTTCTGTTGAGCAAACACCATCGCCATTTGCAAGAATCAGTTTCTTCCCTAGCTACGACAGATGACGACTTGCTCGCTGCGTCTATGGAAACGTTGCGCTCCCTGACGTCGTTGGACAGCACCGAGTTTGTTCGGCTTGCGTTGCACACATCGGATCTTCTTGTTGAAGGCAAGCGAAGTGGCCACGCGAAAGAAGTGCTGGAGCTCGTTGAACGGCGCCTCCTCAAGATGAAACAGCGGCCCGCAAGATTTCGCATCTTGGTCTCACTGTTGATGATCGCTCGACAATTTGCTGCTCTTGCACCGGGTGGATCCACGCCCACGGCTTAACAACAGTTCGAATGGTATTTAGGCACCCACGGTTTGGGTGCCGACAGTCTATTGAAGGCGGACGCTATGTTCGGACATCAAGCCTACTGTCTCCTGCATAGTGCGACCGATATGCCTGAGCCAGCCATCAAGATGTTCATGGATGCCATTGGCGATGGCGGCCATGAGAATGTGCACTGCCTCTTCACATCGAAGGAGGTTATGGTGGCAGCGACTTCATTGAAGGAACTGATGGCATGCGTCGGCTGCCTAGCTCACGTTGCCAAGCAGATCGGTATTCGCCTCGTGCATGACAAGGACCAGCGAGACAAGACCAAGGTTCAGTTCAAAGGATTCGAGTTCTCGGCGACAGGAATTGTCCCCATCCCTGCTGCCGGTGCCTAATCACTGGGCTTGGCCGTACCGTTTGGTCTCTGAGCACGCCCGACTGTCGTCGCTGCCGCCGGTGCCGGTGCCACCGCCGTCGTTCTTATAAGCCCTCACTCTTCTAAGCCATATACTTGTCGTTTCAAGTACAATATATCTTTGCATCCCGGGATGAAGGCACAGCGTTTGTTGAGACTTGTTGGATATGTTGCAGATGAGAAGTTCGTACCAGTTCGTGAGATGGAGCTACACTTTTGAGGCAGTGTAGGTATATCAATTTGTATCCTGTTGAACCCAGCGAGAATGCGGTCGGGGGGCTACGGTATCCCCCGACCGCATACGAGACCCGTCCATTGCTATTTTGGTCAAGCCGTTCCGCCTGTGGTGTAAATCCGGAGGATGACTGGCTGAGCTAGTGCTGGTTGCCTTGAATATCCTGTGTAGTTTCTCTCAGGCGAAACTATGTTCATCCGCGTGTTGACAGCCATAAGAACTGGGTGGGTATTCAAGTTTGCGGTCAATCGCACGTCTTCAACCCACAGGCTTTCCTTTGCTCCAGATGGCCATGAACCCAATTGACTATCGTCTGGCGATCAACTGTAGAATTGCTCAAGCTGTGGTCAAGCCTTCACTACTCCATTGCGCAGCAGAGTAGTGAAGCGTTGGCTCATTCTCCAACCTTCTCGTTGCCACAGACACCATGCAACCAAAGGGGGACGATGCGAGCTACCTCCACAATGAGCCCACCGCCACGGCCTACATCACCATCTCCCCTGTCTGCCCAGCATCGACTTGCATCACCGACACGATCGACATAGGTCTTCTCATGGCATTTCCCTGCGAGCCCATGGCTCGCGCCTCGTCGTCCGTGGGGATCCATTACACCAGCGTATTTCTTCTCGTTGCATTCGTGTACGGCGGGGGAATCGCGTGCTTCGGCGCGTCGGCCGCAATGCAGCATTCTCTCTTCAGGTTCTCAACGGGCGGCGCAGTACTTGTCGGGTGGATTCTCAACATGATGGCTCCTGTGGCATCGGGCGTGTGTCTCTCGTACGGGGTGGCATTCTCGGCCCTCTATACTGACGATGAAGTTTCAAACACGAAGTCTGATGTGAGCGCGACGTCGATGGCGCTGGTCGGGATCCATTTCTCCTGCCAGATCGTGTTCCTCGCTATCGTGCTGTACTTGCGTCGCGAGATCCTGAAGCGTTCACACGCGCTATCGTGCTGTTCGTCATGGCCCGGAAGCTTTTGCTTCACGCTGTGTTTTCCGTGCTGCTCGTTTGCCGAGACCATGCAGCGCGCACGTGCCACTCAAGAATGCCAAGTTCATCGAGTGCAAGCAGACGAACTGCCTGCGTACGTGGCATAGCCAATGCACGCATCGTACCGTTTTATCTCTGTCGAGGATCCGTTATACTCTTCCGATCCTATATTGCGTGTGTAAATAAAGATGGTTCCTCCTACCTCTATGGTTTGGTCGGCCGTGTGCTCTCAACGTGCCTGCACCTTGGTGGATTCATGCACCACACCTAACGAGCAGTGTGTTTCTGGGAAGCTGGCATCTCCTTTGCGTGGGGGATGAAGTCTCGCATAGTTCCGGGTCGCTGGTTCAGTTCTGCATGTCACCGTGTCCCAACGTTACTATTGGAGAATGGAGACTATCGGCCCGACATCGGGAGTCGGACAGTGGCGACGCAAGGTGAACCTGCTGCAACGTAATAGAACCCACTCAACCCAGTGAGTCTCTCACCGTTGTGTCCCAGGATGACTGGGTGCGTTTTGTGTGGGCACTGGCAACTATGAATCGCCCGTTTATGTTCAATCGGATGGTCCAAACGTCCACCCGATATTGGGAGAGAATTCCTTCAAGTGATTTCCGCGCAGCCGAACCGCCATCGAGTCTAGTAACGTTGCTATCCACGCACTGTACTTAGGTTGGAGGCCCGTAGTTGGCACCACCTTTTTCGTACTGTATGCACTGTCATTGGCGTAAAAGTAACTACTGATAATCACTCATCCTAGCCCAGGAGAAGGTTCAGAAAGCCGTGGTTTTCGGAACACCTGTAATAGTCCTTCGCCTACCCTCGCTCTCCACAGCCAGAATCTGGTCGTGGGAGAATGCATCGTCGTGCATATCATTCCTTTGTGGATCGTTCAAGTCGCTCATTCTTCAGTCTTCTTCCAAACGGCGCCTACTAACCATGCCAACAACACCTTCCAAGCCACCACTTGAGCCTAAGGCGGTTGATCCCGATCGTGAACTCACGACGACTATCAATGCCCGCGCGAGCTCCTCTTGCCTCCGATTTACAATCGATGCCGGCTTACTCCTGGCATTCCCTTGCGAGCCCATGGCGCGCGCCTCGTCATGGGTTGGGATTAACTACACTATCGTGTTTTGCCTCGTCGCTCTCCTGTATGGCGGAGGCATCGCCTGCTTTGGTGCGGCAGCCGCGGTCTCGCGTCCCCTCTTTGAGGTTCCGATTGGTTACGCGGTACTCGTCGGTTGGGTTCTCAATATGATGGGAGCCGTCGCGTCTGGTACAAGTGTCTTGCTCGCATGGGAGTTCGTGTCGATAGACTTCGACGAAGATCCAAGCACCACGTTTGACCCGAGTACCAAGTCGATGACGCTTGTCGTCGTCCACTTATGCAGCCAGGCTGCGCTTCTCGGTCTGCTCGCGTACCTGCGGCGCGAGATCCTCACGGGCGCGAACGCCTCGTCGTGTTGTTCACCGGGTTTTGGCAGCTTCTGTTTCACAGTGTGTCTCCCATCCTGCTCATTTGCGGAGGCCGCCCAGCAAGCACGATCAGCTCTGGACAAAGAGAACCGTCAGGCCGAGAAGGACGAACTGCCCGCGTTCGTGGCATAAACGATTCACAGCTGTACAACTCATCCTCGCTTCAAGAAGTGTAGCCTTGTTGAGCCCAACGATACCCAATATTGGACAGAAAAATGAAAATGAAATGAGGATGAACAGTTGCAATGTTAGGTACTAGGTGTCGATTGATTGGGGCGAGCGATTAGTTATCTTCTAACCGCGGCGTCAACCACTGCTTGATATGCCAGCATTCTTGCTCACCGCAGCTTGGCAGTCTCAGAAACCTCACGCTTCCACCAAGTCGATATGAGAAGTGACCGAGTGGCCGCAGCTAGGTCTCCGAGGGACGGTGGAGCAGCTTTCCGCCCAGCCCTCGATACTGGTTGCACCGGTGCGATCCAACTCGAGCCAACGACACCAACATCGAGCCGATCTCGCCTGATCGACGTGCTGCCGCTCATGTGGTTCCCAAGCGAGCCGCTCGCGCGTGCGGCGACCATGGTCGGTTGGTCGGCCACAGGCACGTTCGTCCTCTCGGCGTCGTCGAATCTCTGCCGCATGCTCAGGCCGTCGCCCGCAGGGCCACGAGCCGCAGGCGGGTCTATTTCGCCCCGCACCCGCTCCTCTGTGCCGCCCTGCCCCTGTGGGGATCAGCTGAACTCTTTGGTAAGAAGCGCCTCCGTGCTCTCATCGCGCGCGACTCCACGCAGAAGGTGGTAGCTGGACAAGATGCCCGATCGCAACGTCTTGCGTCGCACTCTCCTGCCTTCGCGGATGCGCTTGCTCGAGTTAGCTGGCTCGACATCTTCAATCTCCCCGACAGCTCCAGCCGCCAGCGTCTCCTCTTTCTCAAAGTGAAAGGCTCGCGCATCTCCGGGTGGGATGTGGCTGCCGGGCGACGAGGTTGCCCTCATTGTGCTGCTTCCGGATCGGACGGCGGGTCAGTCTATCACATTGTATGGGACTGCCCGGCGGCCAAGCGTCTGTGGCAAACGATCCGCTCTTGGTGGGCCCGGCTCGGTCTTTGGACAAGGCCTGACGCCGCCTGTGAACGTGACTTTCTCTCTGCAATCTTCAGCTTGTGGCTACCATGCACGCCTCCCAAGGTATGGGAACTCGCCTCTCTCTCCCAGCGCCCGACTACCGACGACGCTCCGGAGGGGCCGTACCCCATCCTCCAGGCTGTGTGGCAGCAGCTCGTGCTGGAGACCCTTGTGGTCATCCTAGGTTGGCGCTCCAGTCGCTTCGACCCGTGCCGTGCCTGGTCCGATTCCCAGGCCATGGCTATCCATGCTGCCAGTTGCCAGCGGATCCTTGGCACCCTCGCGCTCAGGCGCACACGTAATCCCCAGGAGCCGTCGCTGCATGCCCACCTCGTCACCGAAATACGAGATCTCTTCGATCACGAGACGCCTGAACCCGAAGCGCCGCCCCGGCCAGCTGCGACGGACACACATGTCCTCTTCTTTGATGGCGGCTCACGAGGTAATCCCGGGCCTGGGGGCTCCGGCGCCTGCGTCGTGCGTGTAAACAGCCTGAGCGGGGCTGCCACCGTGATTTGGAGCGCAGCGATGAGCCACGCCCATCGCTCCACGACGAACAACCAAGCCGAGTACCAAGGGTTGCTGGCTGGGCTGCGCGCGGCACGCGCGCACGGATGGCCCAACCTTGAAGTGATCGGGGATAGTGCGCTCATCCTCCGCCAACTGCGAGACTACCGCCCGCCCAAGAACCAGCGGTTGCTCCGGCTTTATTCGCAGGCTCGTCGCATCGCCGATCACCTTGGCATTCGCCATTGGTGTCATCAACCTCGGGCTCACAACAAAATGGCCGACTCGCTTGCCAACCTAGCCATGGACTCACGCACCAGCTCACAGGTGCTTCATCCGACGGCACGCTCTGGACATGCATCACTGCACGTCCATCTGAGCA
>JAADXL010000201.1:0-43862 GCA_023337755.1 Pythium aristosporum
AAATGCCACCGGCCCGCAGCGCTTGCTCCACGACGCGCAGCGCGTTGGTCCACATGGTAAACACCACGACCTGGCACTTGGGCAGCCGCTGCAGGTAGAGAATGAGGTTCGTGATCTTGCTGCCGTGGAGAGGGATATTGCGGGCCGTCTCGGCCTGCGCTGCCTCTTGCTCTTCGAGCGTCGTCTTGAGCGTGATGCACTCGTGGATCTGGTTCAGCTCGTCTTCGACCAGCGCGCGCGTGCGTGGACACCGCTCAGTGAGCGTAGTCTCCATGACCTGGAGGAGCCGCTCGAGTTGCGGCGGTGAGTCAAAGAATTTGCGCAAATAGCCTTCAATCTCGTCCTCGTGGTACATGATGAGGTCCATGGGCTCGGGCGGACACTGGTTGACCCACTGGCCGTGCTTGGAGAGCATGCGGAAGCCGTCCGGCGTCTCGCTATTGCGACCGCTGAAGAACTGGTCGAGCTTGCTCGTCTCTTTGTCGGCAAAGCACTCGCGCACGCCCCAGTACACTTGATTCGTAATGGCCTTGAGAATAGCCACGGTATTGCGCGTGGCGCGTTCGAGCGCGTCGACTTCCTTCTTGCGAAGCTTGGCCACGGCCAGCTGCCGGTCGAGAAAGTACTTTTCATTCTTGTACACTTCCGTCGGCGTCTTGACCTTGGTCGCGATGGGAATGCCCAGTGGTTGCTGGCGTGGACGCGTGGTCGCCGCGCCGTCGCGCTCGAGCACGCGGTCCGAGATGCCCACGTGGACACAGGCCTGGCGCGCACACGTGTACTGGTCACTCCAGTAGATCGACGACGGCTCAGCCGAAGACGCAGGCGTCGAAGCAGCAGCAGCAACGACTTCCACTACATTCGAGGCCGACGCGGGGGGCCGTCCTGGTCCGCGTCGCGGCATGGGCTGCTGGATCTCCTCGGCCGAGCCGTCATCCACGAGCGACTTGGCCACGGCCGTCTGGCTCGCACCAAGTACGTGCTCAATCTTACAGAGCAGCAGCTCTCGCGGGTGGAGCCGCACCGAGATGTACGTCTCCTTGACTTGGATCTTATTCGTAATGGCTTCTTGCTGTACTTGGGCACAGTTGCGCAGGTAGAGCTTGCGCTTGATGGCGTCAAAGGCCGGGTCGTGGGCCAAGAGCCGAAGGCGCTTGAAGCCCAAGAGTTGGTTATTGGCGTAGATGGACTCGGCCTTGGCCGGGAACGGCGTCGCCGTGATGAGCCACACGTGGTCGCAGTTTCGCGTGAGCTGGATAAAGCAGTCCTGGGACTGCTTGCCTGGGAGCACGAGGTCCTGGACTTCTTCAAAGATGACGCGGCGCCAGGGCTTGCACGGGATGTGGAGGCTCGTGACCCACACAGGACCCGAGTAGGCCTTGCTCACGTGCTTGGCTGCCTCCGTGTATTCGTGGAGCGCATCCAGGTCGACGCTCATGGGGCGACCAGCCGTGCCAATGTCGCGCGGGTAGATCTTGCGGAAGTGGTAGATGTGGGCCTGCGACGCGATCGCCTCTTCGACGCCGACAAGCACGAGCGTGCGGTTCGAGATCTCTTGGCTGTCCATGGCGAGGTACCGGCGCAATCCAACGACGACATCGAGTTCGCCGGGCTTGACGAACTTGTCGACCTCGGCTTTCCACTGCGCGAGCAAATGCGACGGCGCGACGAGCAAATTGCCGCCAAGCGTTGCGTTGATTGGTTCCGAGACGAGCAGCGCCAGCATGGTCGCGGTCTTACCCGTGCCGATGGCGTCGGCGAGGCAGCCGCCCTTGCTGTAGTAATCGAGCTTGCCAAAGTTAAACTTGGAGACCGTGTCGTCGTGGCCTTCGATCTGGAGCATGCGATAAAGCGACCGCTCCTGGTGCGCAAAAAGCGGCGTATCGGTGTTAAACGCCGGCGGTGTGGGCTGCTGCGGCGCCGTGAGCGGCAGAAACGGCACTTTGAAATGAACGTCGTCGTGGATCTTGGTCTCGCCAGAGCCGGCGCCGAGGAACGAGTCGATCGAGACCTGCTTGACAGGCGAGATTCGCCGCGGTCGCCTCTGTGGCGAGCGCCGCACGTGAGGAGAAGTGGCTGCTGCAGCCCCACGCATGAGCAGCGGATGGCGTTCCATGGGGGCAGCGGCGGTGGCATCCATTGGCGACTTGGGCGAATGGTGTTTTTGGCGCCATCACGAGACAGATACGAACTGATAGCTGAAATAAGTTCTTATCAAGCGTACTGGAGCTGTCCAATTTGAAGAGCGCATGGATCGGATCTTCAGCAACTTACAGTACTGCCGGTACTGTAGTACAGACCTGACGCCAACAGTATCTTGGCCCAGAACACGTACCCAGAATATGTTCTGGGTTCGGGATTCCACTGTGCTGGCCAGAAGAGTTTCCGCATCCCGTACTGTACACGAATGCCGATTTTGAGCTAATTGCAGTTCCGGCCAGTGATCGTCATGGCGCTGAAACTACAGCAAACGCCCATCTCGTTTCTCCAATGCGGTCCAACTTGGGGGGCTCAAATGGTCGACTGAAAATGCCCCTGACGAATCAAGCATTTTCAGTTTCGGGGCCATCGATAGATTTTTATCCCACTTTCCCGCGCAGAATTTGTTCCCAGTGAATTTTCATTGGTTAAAATACCTTCCGGTTTGCATTTTGGCCAATAAAATCACTGCTTGAAGATGATTCATCCCGCGTCGAGAAAGATGACGGCACCCAATGCGCAGGCGAATCCTCCCACGACATTCACCATCATTCCGAATGTTCTGTTCTCTCCGGTCCCAGATCGCCAGAACCAACGGGCGGATCCGACAGATCCCCTGGACCATTCTTCAATTGGCCTCCACCACCAGAAGACTCGCTCGTCTCCACTCGTTGTTTCCGCGATGAAGACATTCGTGTTGCTCGCGGCGTTGGCGACGCTCGCGTCCGCCGCCTCTCCGCCCGAGGTCCAGCGCTTCACGGCGTACACGCGCCCGCTCGAGCTGAGCCAGGGCGAGGTGACGAACGCGTTCCACAAGCTCGAGATCCCCAAGGGCCCCATCGCGGTTTACCGCTTCGAGGCGGACGTTGTCGAGCACGACGCCGAGGGCAATGTCGTGCCCGTGCCGACCTTTGACGCGTACTTGCACCACCACGTCGTGGGCTCCAACCACAAGTCGTACGAGAAGCAGGCCGACCAGTGGGCGCCCATGAAGCCCGGCTCGTTCAGCCGCAGCGTCGGCTTTGGCGCCGGCACCGAGTGCCGCGGCACGCCGCAAGAGTTCTACTACCCGTACGCGTTCATCACGGTCGATGGTGAAGACGAGTGGATCGCCAATGTCCACATTATCAACACGCGCAAGCTCACCCCTGAAAAGGCGCACCACTGCCTCGAGTGTCCGTGCACGTCCAATGACGAGTTTACCGACAATGCCGTCAACGGCATCAAGTTTGTGCAGGGAAGCTGCAACGCCGAACTGCGCGCCGAGAACAACACGGTCTGTGCCGCGGCGACGTACCACGGCGGCCTGCGCTGCTGCGAGGACGCGGCCCTGTGCCTCGAGAAGAAGGAACTCGCGTCCAAGGACGAAGTGCCGACGTCGACGTACTTTTTGCGGTACACGATCGAGTACACGCCCGTGACCCCCGAGATTCGTCCACTCTACATTGCTGGCTGCTGCGACGCCACGGGAGACTTTGAGCACCACGGCAATGTCGAGTACGATATCCCGGCGTGCGATCCAGAGCTTCATCCGGGCTGTGTGCACACGCTCGCGACGCGCCAGCGGCTCAGCACGACCGCGAACTCGGTGTACGGTGGCTTTTCCCATGACACGGCAGAACAACCGACCGATGTCGAGCTGGTCTTTGCCGTGGGCCACCAACACCGTGGCGGCCTGGGCATTTCCATCTACAATGACGCGACCGGCGATCTTATTTGCACCTCTATGCCCAAGTACGGCAAGGGCCACGAAGTCTTGAACGAGAATGGCTACATTACGGCGATGAGCACGTGCACGTTCAACCCGCCGCTCCGCATGAAGTCGACCGACGTGATCCGCATTGTCTCGCTCTACAACAACACGCTCCCGCACACTGGCGCCATGAGTCTCATGTACTTGGCCGTGAGCGATGTGCAAAGCAGCGCTGCGCTCACGCTCGCGGCCGCCAAGGCGCTCGAGCCGAGCGTCGCCACGACCATGACCGCGGCCGAGACGAAGAGCTTTTTCTCGTCGCCCGTTGTGATTGCCGCGTGTGCTGTTGCGGTCGTGGCGGCCGTCGTTGGCGCTGTGGCCCACCAGAAGAAGCGCAGCGGCTACGTGACGTTGCCTCGCCCCAGCAACTAAGGATCTCTTCTTTTCTCTCTCTATCACTCGTCGCCTCCGTGGATCGTTGGAAAAGTTCCAACGAAAACAGTCTCTCGTAAAGGGGGGATTGAGTATGAAGGAGACGGCGACGTTGGAAACATGGAGAAGTGCTTGCTGAAACGACAGGCGGGCAGCATTGCGTACTGGAGTGTGTGTTGGAACCAACAACAGCCAACAAACCAACAAAATAACAAAATGCAACGTCGAAAATGACACCAACAAAACAAAAAAAAAAACAGACTTTATTTCTTTCCTTTGGCGGCGGCCGCAGCCTCTGCCGCTTGCCGGGCCTTCCTGGCCGCGTGCTTGGGTTTCTTGGGCTTGACGCCCGGTGCGAGTTTACTGCTCACCTTACGGGACTTGGTCTTGCCATCCAACGGCTTGCCTCCCGCTCGCTTGCCCGTCGCCGTGGCACTCTTCTTGCCGACATTTGCCGTGGCTCGCTTCCCGGGCTTGGCCGCCGTCGTCTTCTGCTTCTTCTCCCCTGGCGGCACCGCCCTCTTGATGGCCATGGGCGGGGCAATGGGCTCGCCGCGTGCCTTCTTCTTGGACAGCACGCGGCCGGCGGCGCCAGAGACGCGTCGGCCTTCGTGCTTGAGTGCCTTGTTCTCTTCCTCGCCCTTTTTGTTCTTGGTGCGCTTGCCGCACACTTGCACGCGCAGCTCGCGGTTCAACAGCTTCTTACCGGCGAGCGACAGGGCCTTGGCGGCGAGCGCCTTGCCCTTGAGCAGCACGTACCCAAAGCCTTTCCCGGCACCGGTTTCGCGGTCACGCACCACGCGCACATTCTCGACGGGCTTTGGCTCGTCCTCGGTCTTGAGCTGCTTGTCGAAGAAGGCCCACACGGCCTCGTCCGTCGTCTGGAACGGCAAGTTGCCCACAAACACGCTGCGCTGCGGGTCCACGACCGGGTTCTCACGGTCGATGCGCAGCTTCTTGCTGAGAAACAGCGCGTGGTTGAGCGCGAGCGCCTTTTCCACACTCTCGATCGAGGCGAACGTCACGTAGGCGTGGCAAAAGTCGCGCTTGTCGGTAAAGAGCTTCTTGTTGGCGCACACTTTCATCATGAGCTTTTGGTTGCCGTGGTCGTTCACGGCCGTGCCGGCGACTGGCAAGAAGCGCCGCCGCACCGTCTCGACCTTGCCGCACGACGCCGTGAAGAACGTCTTGAGCGCGTTTTGGGTCGCGTCCAGCGACACGTTGCCCACGAAAATGGTGCGGTCCGACTTGTCGGCGCCGCGGCCGATCGAGGCAGCCACGGTGCCCTCGTCGCCCTTGTCCGGCTCGCCGCTGGGGGCCTCTGCTGCCGCTGGTTCAGTGGCTGGCTCTGCCGACTCGGTGTTGTCCTCCTCGGAAGCGACCTGGTCGAGCTTGCGCTTCCGGTCCTTCTTCTTCTTCTTCTTGGACGACGTGGTCTCGTCACCCGCGGCTTGCGCAGGTTTGTCATCATCAGCGGTAGGCGCAGCCGCCTCATCTTCCGCCGCTTCGACCACAGGCTCTACAGTAACGCAAAGCAAGGTGTGAGTCTCACCAGCCATCCCTAAGGTATGATCGCAGAGAAGGTCTCACCAGGGGCGGAGTACGATTCCTTCTTGCCGAAGAACGCCGCGCTCTGCGCGAACGCATCCGCGAGCGACGCAGAGCCAGCCACACCCGCAGCCGCGGACTTCGCCGACTTTGCAGCCTTTGGCTTCTCCACCTCCACGGCGGCGCCACTCGCCTTCTTCGTCTTGGCCATCGTCGCTGCTCAGTGTCTCCTCAAGGTGGAATATGGCTGGACTGGTTGGTTGGCGGGAGGCAAAAAGCATGTCACTGGAAGGAGGTATCATATACAACCAATCAAAATCTTGCAAAAATCATTATCAACCAATCAAAGAACACTATATTGCTGCTGACAGTGACGGTCCGCCATGGTCATCAATCACATCTGCAGGTTCGTGACAAAGTCCTTGATCGCGGCCTTTTGGTCGGAAAAGTCCTTGCCCATGTCTTCGCTCAGCTGACGCACGATCTACAGTCATCCCATTAGACTAGCTCATACCTCCTCAGCACCCATTGACATCTTCCGTACCTTTTTGACCGTGAGTTGTTCGGCATCGCCGTTCGCGATGATGTCCTCGACTTTTTTGCGCACGTCGGCTCCGAGGGCGTTCGTCGATACCTTGGGCTTTTCATCCTCCTCCGTCGCAGCGTCTGCCTCGTCTTCGCTCTCCACGACCGCCGACGACTTTTTGTTTCGGCGCGGGGCGGCTTTCTTCGGTGCTCGCTTCGTCGGCGTCTTCCTCTTCGTGGACTTGGACTTCTTGCCATCCTCACCAAAGTCGCTATCCGAGTCCCCAGCGCTATCG
Source organism: Pythium aristosporum (assembly GCA_023337755.1). Classification (NCBI taxonomy): domain Eukaryota; phylum Oomycota; class Peronosporomycetes; order Pythiales; family Pythiaceae; genus Pythium; species Pythium aristosporum. The sequence continues at coordinate 6,694 of JAADXL010000201.1, forward strand.
TCCTCATCGTTAGCTTTATCCAATTCCGACTCGGTCGCATCTTCCTCGTCCTCCACTTCCTCCACGGCCTTCTTGTCCGATTTCTTCTTGGCAGCAGTCTTGGCTTTCTTCGCCGGCTTCTTGGTCGTGGCCGCCTGTACATGATATCACCGTCAATGCGTTCAATCTTTGCGCATGCCTCCATGACGAAGGGATAAGTCTACCACGTACGCTCTTTCGCTTCGTGCCAGCGGCAGCCTTCGTGATGGACGCGGCCTTCTTCTTCTTGGCCGCGGGGGTCGCTTTCCGCTTTGCGTTCTGATCATTCGAGCGTTAGAAAGTGCACGCGCATATCCTATGCCTAGTGTTGCTGGCCACATACCTTGGGCTCCTGCGGGTTACAGAGCCAGTCGATCAGGCGACCGATCAGCGCGTCCTTGTCGAATGGCTTGTTCTCGTCAAACGACTTCTTGGAGCGGTCCACCTACGATACACAATCGCCGTTCAGCACGTACGAATAGGTAATATGCATTCGAGCAAGAAGCTCTCTGTACGTACACCGAGCAGGTCCATGATGTCCTGCACGTAGCTGCGCATCCACCGACCCATCTTGCCCACGAGCTGCTGGCGCATCTGCAAGACGCACGCAATAGCTAAACCAGTCAGTTACTTCCGCAGACCCGTTGAGCACACCAATGCGGCCTTCAAGTGCACCTTTTCATCGGCGTTGGGGATACCGGAGAAGTCGAGGATGTGGTCCTTGATGGTGCGGATCTGGGAATGCCACAGCGAAACCGCCGTTAGACAACCACAGCCAATGCACCAAAAGGAAGTGGCTACACGTACATTCTTCTGCTGGAAGCGGCGGCCGTACATGATGTTGTAAAGCGACTTGATGGTCTCGGCGTCTTTCTTGCCCATGTGCGAAATCTACGTGGTAGGCAATTGGTTCATCAGCGATTCTTCTTCCCGTTGAGAAAGAGCCATGTTCGCTATCTGCACCTTCTCAGCGATCGCTTCCATGTCGCGCACTTTGACACCATCACCGACTGGCGGCGTGAACGCCTCCTCTTCCTCCTCTGGTTTGTGGTCATCAAAGCCAAACTTTTGCGTCGAGCGGCGCGCGCGTCCGCCAGAGGCCTCGATGAGCGCGGCCTCCGACATCTCGACGTCCGCCGTCTCGCCCTCGACCTCGGCCTTGGTCGCCTGCTGCTGCTGGGTCTCTTCTTCTGTCATGGTGTTCGTCTGCGGTGGTGCTTGGCGGCGGCAAAATGGAATAACTCGTCTTGAGCTGCTGGCCGAGTTGGTGATCCCGCGCTTTTCCATCCTCCCACAATCGCATCAGATCCTCTCAAATATGTCTGAATCTGAGTTTGTATCAGATTCAAAATATTGGTTCCTGTTAAAACCGCCTGCCGGCGAAAACCTTCAACTTGCTGGGCTACGAAATGCAGATTGGCATGAGCCATCGTACACTGCGAATGTCGAGTCAGTCGGATCGCGTGGGTCGTTCACTTGCTCGTTTGTAACGTCATGCATGCCGAGAATGAAGACGGTATCCAATTTTCGCAGTCACTTGGGTCACCTTCTTATCGTGGGCCACGCTCAACTCTATCTCAGTCGTCTTGGTTGACTCTGTCCTCTGTGGGGTTACTTGTCATTCATTCATCCAGAGAGAGAGAGAGAGATTCCCGTGACCACCTGGATATGAATCGTATGAATCGACCCCCAATGATTTCGGAAGAATAGAGTACAAGTGAGAGCCGTCGTGGTCAATCCGACCTTCTTCTCGGCTACTCGCGTTGCGGCTTTCCGTTCGGCTTCCTCTGGCGTGTAATCGTCCGACGCACACGTCCACCACCGTCGGCTCCTGGTGCAGTCGGTTAAACGACAGATCAACGTACCGGAGGTGAATGGATTGTACCTGTGAAGCGACTTTCAGGAATGGTTTATTTGCGATACAGGTACTTAGTAGTATCCCAGAATACGCCAAGCATGTTCATGAATTCCAGCACGTACAAACGTTTCCATCGGCGCATTATCTCGACGAGCCGCTGGCGCGCCTGCGGGGATCAATCTCGGAATGTCATTGCTGAAGTGTGTATCGAGAAGAGATCCTTTGGTGATTTCGACACCGATGGGTCTCGTCTCGATTCGCACGTCAGTGCAGTCGCGGATATCGGAAGAGTCCGCTGTTGAGACCCAAAGGCCCATTTGAAGGTCGTACCCACGAAACTTTAGCGTGATTCCCATGACACCGCCAAGCGTCTTGATCGTCTCGGCATCCAAGCCATAAATCTACAAACATCATGATAACCTTACTACCCTTTCCATCCTCGTGGATCCATTTTTACGGAAGTATCTTGTGCAGCTACAGTAGTGCTTTCATGTCGCGCCCAGCGTTCCTTTTCTCATCCTCTTCTCACTTTCGCTTTTACCACCGTCATTTCGCCTCATGCTCACTTGTCTGCAGGTGGATCTTCTTCACGTGCAGGTGCTCTCATGCTTTGAATTCCAGGCGCTGGTGGTTTGCTATGCTGGATGGAATCACGCGAAAACTCGTCTTACATGACCTTGGTGGAAACGGGTGGGCTCAACAATAATTTTCGAACAATACTGTCCTTTGCTGTCTCTCTACTAAAACCGATTACCAGTCGGATCTGATATGTTTTACAAAACAAGGTACGACATTGGCTAAAATATCAAGTGCCGGACTGGCTCGTTTGTTGCAAACAGATCTGGTCGGAAGTCGCTATGGAAACGTGGGTGCAGGCATCACACACAAGAACGTCTCAGCGCCAGCTGTTCCCGTTGGCCGTCGATTTTGGGCTGCGAAATCCGGTCCAGTAACCCTGTGATATGACCGAAAACGTTGGCAAAACGCCAACTACCAACAACATTTCACCAACACCAACGAAACTCCCTTTTGCGTTTGTCCAACAAGTCGGAAATCGGGTGCAGTCCATAGGTACACACCATTCTCTTCTCGCGCGAAAAACGAGCCCCGAATCTGCACTGAACTCTACGCTCTTATTCAAGATGAGATGCCACACACGGGTTTCATCCAATTGCAAATGTTTATGCTTTCCTTTCATCCAATCATCGACATTCTCATTAGATTTCAGCCAATCAAAATCGTCCCAACTGCTTGGGTTTCTTTCCAAGAGAGCGTCAGACACGCCAACGCGTGCATATTCTTTCTCACACAAATCACACACAGCACGCGGCCAATCACCCAACGGAGGAAGATATCAATCGGTCCCTCCAGCGGCTTCTCCTCTCCTCCCGGCAGTCTCCCTTTACCGGCCACCGCCGCACTCGACCCCTCTCCAGAACCTGGAGCCGCTCGCGTCGCCGTCGAAGGCCATGGACGCCAACTATCACGCGCTCCAAGAGTCGCCACGCGTCGGCCACGGCGCGGCGCCGCAGTCGCCAACGGCTGCGCCACCGGCGGCTGTCCCGGCTGCCCACGACCAGGGCGAGGCCAGCGAGACGCTCCATGAGAGTCCGCTCTCGAACGAAGGCGCCAACCCCACGTCGGCTAATAAGGCCAATACGGTGGTCGCCGGGTTCCTCGCGCGACGCCGTGCCAGGAAGGCCGCAGAGGCGCGTGGCGAGGGCGACCCGTCCGCGGCGCTGCTGCCGACGCCGCCGTCGACGCCCAACCTCGCCGATATTGTCAAGATGGCCACGGGCCCGAAACCCGAGCTGCGCGGCGAGCCCAAGAAGCTGCCGCGCGTGATGCTCGGCGGCGGGTACCACACCAACTCGTACTTTGCCAAGCGTCTGAACCACGTCATGTTCTTCTTGATTCTGCTCGATCTCGTGGGCATTGTCGTCTTCTGGACGAGCAAGAACGTCGACCAAGGAGGGCTCCGCGTGCGCAACGTGGGCAAATCGATCACGTTCCAGCAGAGCCCGTGCCACGACGCGGCCGTGGACACGAAGTGCCGCGACTGCAACACGTCCATCACGTACGCCATGCTTGTGTACCACATGATGCCCATCGCCATTCTCATTGGTCTCCCGGCCTCGGGCATTCGCGCGTTCGAGCCGTTCACGCGCGAGCTCCGCAGCGGCGGCGACCACGGCCGCAGCAAGGTCAAGCGGACGCTCTATCTCCAACTCTGTGAGATCCTCGGCGTACTCGTGGTCATTGTCAACGTGGTCATCTTCATCTACTTTGTCTACAGCTTCTTGGAGGGCAACAACTTCAACTGTGGGCGCACGGGCGTCCACTTTTATGCCGTCGGCGCCATCATCAGCTACCTCGCCATGTTCCTCGAGCTCACGTACTTTGCGCGATTCCGCGAACACATCAAGATGCAGCTTGGCGCGTTCAAGGAGGCCGACCAGACGGGCGACATTCGCTCGCGGCTCACGCAGCGCAGCAGCAATTACCGCACGGAGCGCGGCCGCGAAGTCCGGGACGTCCGCAAGAAGCTGTTCAAGGCCACGGAACTGGGCAACACGGTCGAAGTCGCACGCCTGCTCGCGTACGCCAAGTCCCGACTCGGCGACGACTTTGCCGACACGATGTACACGGATGCCTCGCTCTTTTTCAGGACGTTTGGCCACTCGAAGAAGAACCCGCTCCACGTGGCCGCGTACCACGGCAATATCCACCTCATGGACATGCTCGTGCGCGCGGGCTTTCGTGTGAACTCCTTTGACAAGGTCTCCCGTGTGCGGTTCAGCACGGGCGACTTCTTTTGGTACTTTGCGCAGTTCTTCATCTCCAAGCCGGCGCTCACCGCCGACGATAATGCCGTGTCCGTGTTCAAGACGACGCTGGTCACGCCATTGTTCTGTGCCGTCTCGACCGGCCAGAAAAAGTCAGTGCGCTGGTTGATTGACCATGGCGCTGATGTGAATTTGAGTTGCCAGTCGTCGTACTCGTCCGAGCGTGTGCCGCCGTTGTTTGCCGCCGAGAGCCCCGACATCGTCGCGCTGCTCATGGAGGCCGGCGCGAACCACCTTAGCGTTCCCGACCCGGGCCGGATGAACACGCTCACGGTCTTGCAGCTCGCGTACATGCATGGCAATATCCCCGTCGCGAGAGAGCTCGAGGAATGGGGAGGCGATGTCGCACTCACGCCTCTCCACACGGCCGCGGCTAACAACGAGACCAAGGTTCTGAGCAAGCTGCTTCGCCACGGCGCCGATCCCAACACGCTCGGCGAGCACGGATACATTGGTTTGAACCGACGTACGCCGCTCCATTGGGCTGCGATCAACGGAGCGTATGAGACGGCCGAGCTGCTGCTCCAAGCTGGTGCCGATCCGAACTTCCAGGACGTGATGGGGCGCACGCCCCTCCACTGGGCAGCGCGGGTCAACCGCGTGCGTGTGCTGACATTGCTGCTTCAGCACAAGGCCGATCCGTCTGTGCGCGACGAGCGGTACATGACGCCCATGCTCTGCGCGGCGTTGGCGCCTAATGTTACCAAGGAAATTGTCGAGGAGTTGGTGCGCGCTGGTGGCAATGTCAACGACGAGTTGCCCAACGGCGACACGCCGCTCCACGAGGCCATGAAGAAGGAGAACCGCGAGTCGGCACTCACGCTCTTGTCTTGCGGCGCTGATGTCATGCGCACGAACATTGATGGTCTCCGACCGACCGACTGCACGACCTCGACGACGCTCCAGTTTGAAGTCAAGCGTGCGGCTGGTAACCGCGATGTCATGATCAGCTACACGCACTCGCACGCCGAGTTTGCCCAGAAGCTGCGCCGCAGCCTCGAAGCCGCCAACGTCACGACATGGCTCGACCAGAGTACGTGGTGCTTTCTCTTTGATCTAATGAGGCGAATGGTTCTCTGACATGGGTGTACTGTTTTGACTAACAGTGGATCCAAGCGGCATTGGCGGCGGCTCAGTGTGGCGCGAAGAAATTGCGCGCGGCATCCAGAACGCGGCGTTGGTTGTGTGTATTTTGACCGAGGACTACACGCAGTCGGAGTGGTGTCTCAAGGAACTCGCGCTCGCCAAGGAGTGCGGCACGCCTATCATGGCCGTTTCCACGGAGCACGCGCGCATCACGGACGAGCTTCAAGTGTACGTGTACACGCGGCAAATGGTGCCGTTCGAGCCGGCCATCACGAGCGTCGACAATACCAACAAACGCAACATCACGTACACGTACGACGACAACAAGTTTGCCGGCCAGTTCCGCTTGCTGCTCGACGGCGTGCGAGACGAAGTCGAGAAGCACCGCAAGAAGCAGATCCAGACCGGGCTCAAGCGCCATGCTCGCCGCACGCGCAACCGCTCGTCGTTTTTCGGCGATGACGACAGCGATGACGGCATCACCGAGATTGATCTCAACACGATCACCGACGACTTTGTGTTCTTGAGCCACGGCGACCAGAACCGCACGTTTGCGCAGCGCGTCTACGATCGGCTCACCGAGAGCGGTGTGTTTTGCTTTTTCGACGGAGCCCAGGGCCCGAGCGACGACATGGCCGCCCGCATCCACCTCGCCAAGGAGGCGATCCTCAAGTGCGCGTGCTTTGTTGTGATCATCTCGAACCGCACGGCCATGAGCGAGCTCGTGCGGGATCAGCTGGCGTTTGCCGAAGACAAGGGCAAGCCGATTATGCCGATTATGCTCAACGAGCTCGAGCTCACGCCCGATAAGCTCTACACGCTGTCGCGCACCAAGCTGCTCCACTTTACACCCGAGCTCGGCTTCAACGCGAGCTTTGCCGGCCTGCTCGCTGGTGTGCGCGAGCACGTGAGTAGTGCTGTGGGGACGAGTGTTCGTCAGGCCGCACCTCCAGTTGGCGCGCAACGTACGACGCGTGCGACGCTGCTCACGGCGGCGGCACGTGCCAAGGCGCTCGGTCGGCTCAAGATCAAGGCCTCGAACAACCAAGGAGAGAACGAGGCCACAAACTGAGCCCGTCGAGTCACCTCGTGACTACCTGCCCCTGGCATGTCTGTAACTACTTCCGCCCTTTGCATGGGCGAGTCCGCTATCCACAGTGCATAGACTGCATATACTCCGTATACGAAATGTATCGAATCGCTGGATTGATCATGAGTATCAAGCAGGCCATACTAGTATCTCAGATGCATGAGATGGTCGCTGGAATAAGACCCACTGAGATCCTCCCAGGCATCCCGGAACCCAGAGATTCCTCCTGAAATGGCCATCGTGGAAGGATATCGAGGGATTGTGTGTAGTGTCGTGGCGGGGCATCTCCGCCACGGCTCATGACGTCATGCCCATGGCAGTCAAATCATCTCGAACCCAAAAAATGCCTTCACTTCAAGGTTGCCTTCATCCGTCGACAGCATGTGCGTTCAAAACCGAGTTTATGTACTCACTTTATGTCATTTTTTGCCGTTCAACCGCACTTAGTGGAAGATGAGCTTGCTTAAGTACGCTTCCCATCACCTTCCTGGCATGAAGTTCATGGTTGCAGTTCTGGAGACCACTCCTCCTCCTCTTGGTGCTGTAGACGGACTGAGGGGCGACGACAGAGTTCCGCACTTCCCCACGCAGCAATACGAGCAAATGGCGCCAACGGACAAGGACACCACGACGGCCGTCGGCGAGAACGGCGCGAACAGCGACCGCAAGATCTGTACGTGGTCCTGTGGTCAAGAGGCGGTCGAAGAGGAAGTGACTGACGAGGAGATGCCGGTGGCGCTGTTTGTACTATGGTATTTAGTGTGGACGCCGACGCAAGCGATTCTGGGCTCGTCCCACTGGACGCAGTTCACCACGTACGTCAACCAGCAGCACGGGTACGTCCAGCGCTTGTCCATAATGCCTCCAGTGGCATGAGAACTGAAGCTGCTTTCTCCGCGCAGCCTCTCGCTCAAGGAGCCGAGTGCGCTGTGGCAGTGGTCCGTGGACAACGTCGAGCTCTTCTGGGATGCCGTACGTACCGTACCCATTGCTTCTGCTGCTGAGTGGTGCTGACGCTGGCGTTGGCATTCCCCCAGTGCTGGAAGTACACGGGCATGGTCTCGTCGACGCCCTACACACAAGTGCTGGACGACGTGACTAAGATGCCGGGCGCGAAATTCTTCCCCGGTGCACGGCTCAACTTTGCCGAGAACCTGCTCCGCTTCCGCGACGACCATGCCGCGATCATCTTCAAGGGAGAGACCAGCAACCGGCAAACCACCATCACGTACCGACAGCTCTATGCGCGTGTCGCGCGGCTCGCTCGTCGGCTCTCTCAGGTCGGCGTCACGGTCGGCGACCGCGTGGTTGCGTACACGCCCAACGTGCCCGATGCGATCATCGCAATGCTCGCGGCCACGAGTCTGGGCGCCGTCTGGTCGAGCTGCTCGCCCGACTTTGGTGCCCAGGGCGTGCTGGACCGCTTTGCGCAGATCGAGCCCAAGGTCGTGATCGCCACGGACGGGTACTTTTACAAGGGCACGCGCATGGACACGATGCCGACGCTCAAGGCCATCATCGACAAGCTGCCGAGCGTCGAGCAGGTGCTCATTGTGCGGTACTCGATCCACGAGGCCCACGATCTCGACCTCTCCAAGATTCGGGGCGCCGTGTACATGGACACGTTCCTTGAGCAGGGCGAGAAGCAAGACGAGACCGAGGCGACGATGACGTTTGCGCAGCTTCCGTTTGACCACCCCGTGTACATTATGTACAGCAGCGGCACGACGGGACTGCCCAAGTGCCTCGTGCAAGGCCCCGGCGTGCTGCTCAACCACCTCAAGGAGCACATGCTGGTACGTAGCTGTTGAGATCTCATCATACGGATACAGAGATAGAGAGACTAATGTTTTGATCTTCTAGCACTTGAATGTGACCCGTGACGACCGCGTGTTCTACTACACGACGACCGGGTGGATGATGTGGAACTGGCTCACGAGCGCGCTTGGTGTGGGCGCAACTATTGTGCTCTTTGATGGCAACCCGCTGTACCCATCAGCAGCCTCGCTCTGGCAGTTCGCTCAAGTGAGTTTCGTTTTATCGTAATCCGACTTGGTGAGGGATTCTAATCTGGATTTGGGCGAGTAGGACGCCGGCGTGACGGTGTTTGGTACGAGCGCGCGGTACTTGGCCGCAGTCATGGACTCGGGTTGCGTACCAGGAAAAGAATTCGATCTCTCCAAGCTGCGTGCCATTGCGTCCACGGGCTCACCCGCGAGCACCAACATCTTCAAGGTATGGATGCCAATCTTATGCCCGTAGCTCTTCGTGCATGGCAGCGGCTCATGTGGCTGTGTGGATTCTATAGTTTGTCTACGAGAGTATCAAAGGCGACGTCCAGTTTGCGTCCATCAGCGGCGGCACCGACCTCAACGGCTGCTTTGCTCTTGGCTGCTCGAACCTTCCCGGTATAGAAAGAATCATTCCTCCAGATTTCTAAGTGGTATGCTGACGGCCCTTCCTCTGCTCTCTATAGTCCGTGACGGAGAACTCCAGATCCGCGGGCTCGGCCTCGACGTCCACATCTTTGACGACAATGGCAAGAAGCTCCTGGAGCAGCAGGGCGAGCTCGTGTGTCTCAAGCCGTTCCCGTCGATGCCGCTCTACTTTTGGAACGACTCGGACGGCGCCAAGTACTTCAACGCCTGTGAGTCTCTCCCCACGGTCTCACTTGGGGTTCTTTTCTGATACCGTACTGACCTTGTACTCCCCTCGCAGACTTTGACGTCTTCCCCAACGTCTGGCGCCATGGCGACTTTGCCGAGGTCACCAAGCACGACGGCTTTGTCATCTATGGCCGTTCAGACGCGACGCTCAACCCCGGCGGCGTGCGCATCGGCACGGCCGACATTTACAAGATCACGGAGCAAATGGACGAGCTCGCCGACTCGATCGTCGTAGGCCAGAGCATCGTGCTCAGTGACGGCACGCCGGACGTGCGCATCCTGCTCTTTGTGATCTTGGGCGACGGCGTTGAGCTCACGCCGACGCTGCAGAAGACAATCGCGCGCCGCATCCGTGAACAGGCGTCGCCGCGCCACGTGCCGTCGCTCATTATCGCGTGTCCCGACATTCCCTACACGGTGAGCGGCAAAAAGGTCGAGATCACGGTCAAGAAGATCATTGACGGTCACGCCATTGGCAACTCGAGCGCGCTGCGCAACCCCGAGAGTCTCGCGTGGTTTGAAACCTACGCGCGCACGCTCCAGAAGTGAGTGGGAAGTTAATCGAGTCGGATTATAATTCACGCGAGCTGCTTTGTCTTCTTCCGTGGAACCAATTCTCTATTGACGACTGGCTTGCAGCACGAGCGTAAACTGTTCGTAAATATCGTGGCCCGTGCGCCACGGCACGACGCGCGCCTGGACTGTACCGTCTTCTGCCGCGCGGATTTTCTTGAGCAGTCCGTACGGCTTGCCGTCGGCGTCGTCGTCGCGTGCAAACACCACGTCGCGACTACACAAGCACCCAATAATTCAATTCTCCCACTCGATTCTAATTGGGAGTAAAGAGAAGAGTCCGCACGCACCTCGTGAGCCGCGTCGCCGGGCAAAAGTCGCCGCCGCCGTCGCCGACGTACAGCACGATGTCGTAGTCTGTCTCGGCGCGGATCGCATCGAGGATGCGGCCCTTGCACATGTTGGTGGGGCACAATGCACAGCCATGAGGGGGCTGCTCCAGCGCATGGAACGGCCTGACGCGGAGCCGGTTGCTGCCGGGCTCAAACGCGGCGGGATTGGTCACGACGCGTTTCACGTACGCGTGGAGATCGTGGAGGGCGAGCATGCTCTCAATGTACACCGTATTGGCGTCGCTGACGATCTGAACGTGCGCTCCAAACGTCTCCACAGCCATGCGCAGAGCGTCCAGCATACGCGGCTGCACGGGGATCTGCGCCACGGCGTCCTGGATCTGCTCCTGCGAGAGATGAGGCAGGCGCACGACGAGCTCGCCGAGCAGATCGTCCATGAGCTGCGTCCACGACGGCTGCTCACGCCGCCGCGTCGCGATCTCCGCCACAAGCTCGGGGCAGAGCGAGTGGAACACGAGCGTATCCGAGTTCTCGTTCACGAGTGACCAGTCATAGTCAAAGATGACGAGCACGCGCGGCGATGGCGCGGCCGAATCTCCGACGGTGGCGTCCCCCATTATTGATATGGATCTCCTCGGCCTGAACTAATAGGCTTCGAATAAGTTAACCTTCGTGGGTCTGTAAAACGGGTCCAAACCCGTTTCAGTTGGAATTCGCCAGCCGTTACTTTTCCCGCCAACCCGTTTTTGGATTTGAGCGAGAGAACCAGTGCATTGCCGCGTTAAGTTAACCTTGACTGGTTGATGGCTCGGGGACACAGCAGCAAGCATGGCGCCTGGGAGAGGGAAGGCGGCGCTGCGTATTGACAGCGACAGCGACTTTGAGTCGGACGCGACAACGACGGAAGCCCATGTAGAGACAGGATACGCCGAGGTGGTGGATTTCGATGCAGAGGAGGAGGAGGAGGAGGAGGAGGAGGTCTATGCGGGCCTCGCGGCCGAGGAGCTCCGCGATGAGCGGCTCTATGCCGGCGACACGATCGAGTACTACTCCATGGTACCGATCTCAACATGGCAGAGCGATGTGTGGGTGGGTGTGCTGACTCTAGGTGTGCGTATGCTGCATAGGCGTTTGTATTTGGGGATCCGCGCGGGTATCGCGTGGCAAAAGTATTGAAGGTGGCCAACCGCGAGCCTGAGTATCCACTCCGGCTCGACAGCCAGGAAATGTATCTGACAATCTATGGGCCGCCTATCCCCTGCGCATCATCTCACTCAGGGTATGATACGATTCTGTAGGCTCCCGAATACGCTGATGATCAAGCGCCAGCTGACGCGCCGAGGCGAAGCACTGGAACCTGGCGGTGCGTGGATACTGATGATAGATGACTGGCCATGACGGGGGCTAATGACCTCACTGCTTATTACAGCCGCGGTGTGGCGCAAGATCCGCACGTTCACCCTCCACGACGGCGAAGTGCAGGGCAAGACACGCGCAGACCGCCTGAACGAAGGCCTGAAGAACGCAGTCACCGGCGCGTTCCAGAGTTTGCGCACCGAGTCCTCCTCCCATACCAAAACCAAATCAAGCAGTGAGCGGACGACCAGCAGCACGCACGACGGCAAGAGAGACAAGGGCACGCCCAGGATCACGTCCTTCTTCTCGAAAGCACCTGCGAAGAAGGGGGCACTAGAGGCCGTCGCGGCACCGCGGCCAGCGTCCTCCTCCTCCTCCTCTTACAGCAGCAAAAGCGACCGACGGTCCGACAGCTCGTCGCTCGTCTCCAAGCCACTGAGCAAGCGATCGCGTGTGGAGCTCACGCCGTCGCCGTCGGACCATCAGCGGCGACGCAAAGGCCGCGACGGCAGTCGAACGCCACCGTCGTCGTTTGCGGCTCACAAGCACAAGCACGACCGACGCCCTCACCACAGCAGCAGCTCTCCGCACCGCCACGGGCACCGGCCGCTCAAAGACAAGGTCGACGTGACGCGGTTCTTGGAGCACATTGTCGGGAAGAAGTCGGACCCGCGCTTGGACCTTAACTCGTACTTGAAGCTTGACCGCGAGGAGAAAGAGGTCATTAAAGAGTTTGATAGCAAGCGAAAGCTCGCGACGGGTGGCAAGGACAAGGACAAGAACAGGCCCGTCAGTAGTAGCGGTGGTGGTGGGACAAGCGGGAACAGCACGCGCATGCGGGCGAGTGGCGGACGATCCGACGCGAACCGAGGCGGCGTGAAAGGGATGAAGAGTATGGAAAACTATTACAAGCCTCCCCCACGTCCGCATCCGACGGCCAAATCGCGTATCGAGACGTCGCCCGGAGACGCCAAGCTCAACTTCTTTTTGGGCGCCGACAACGAGGCGCGTCCGTCGTCGGCATCAGACCGCTCGCGCGATGGGAAGCACCTGTCGCGAGATGCGGCCAAGTCGCCCTCGAAAAAGGGTCTCTCCAACACGTGGCTTAGTAAGAAACGATGAAGGAAGCCACAAGAGCAGAATGAAGTATGGTTGGATCTCTTCGATGATTGTCGGAGAGCTCATCTGCTCTCGACTACTGGAGCTAGGAAGTAGCCTTTACAGCTGCGGTACGATGACGCCGTCGCGGCGCAAGCGGAAGCCACCGTCCTGGGTCTTCCAGATGCCAAAGGTATAGCAGAAGCGAATCAGCACGAGCTCCCGCAGCATCGAGAGCGAGGCGGCAACCACACTGAGCTTGGAGCCAGGGACTTCGTGCCATTGCACCGCGACCTCCTATAGAATGCAACCATAAAAACAACACGAGTGAGAAAACCAGTCGCTGTCACACTGTGTGTATACCCTCCCGTACCTTGACCGTGAGCTTGTGGGTGGCGGCAATGAACAGCAGCTCAACGTCAAACGCCCAGCGCTCAATGTGCATGGGCGTAAACACGAGCCGCGCGGCCGTGCGGTCCAGCAGCTTGAAGCCGCACTGCGTGTCCCGCACGTTGCGCACGCACAGCGTTGCGACGATAAAGTGGAAGCCGTGCATGAGCACGTTGCGCAGCGGATTCCGCTTGGCGATGGCCTCCGTCTCCAAGTGCGCGCGGCTGCCGCACACAATCGCGCCGTCGGTCGAGGCCTCGCTCATGGCCGTGTCGAGCTTCTCCAAGTCGCGAATGTCGGTGGCATTGTCGGCGTCGGCAAACAGGATCCGCTCGCCGAGCGCGCGCATGACGCCCTTGCGGACAGCGCCGCCCTTGCCGTGGTTTTCCTTGAGGCGCAACAGCTTGATGCGAGAGACGGTCGCCTTCTTGATCTCGGCCATGACGACGTCGACCGTCTTGTCTGAGCTGCAGTCGTCGACCACGAGGATCTCGTACGAGAAGCCACTAGATCATAGAGAGGTTGATATGATCCCTCTGGCTTATCCGCAGGGGGTATGGCAACAGAAACGTACGGCTGTTGCTTTTTGCGCGCGTCCAAGAACTCGACTGTGTCGCGCAGCGTGACAGTGATGCGGTCCTCTTCGTTGTACGCCGGGATGATGACCGATAGTGACAACGACGGCTTGTCCGCCAGCGAGCCAAACTTGCGCCTGGCGACATGAAAGGGGATAGAGTGGTGAGCCTGCAAACACTACACACTTGGAAGCAGCGCGTGGGCAATCGCACGTACAGTTTGGTCTTGGCGTTGCGGTCGAGCGGGTCTTCGTACGTCTGCTCCTGCGGGTCGTCGACCTCATTGTTGAGCCGCTTGGCTTCGAGCACGGGCTCACATACCCACTTGAGCAGCACGATGACGCCCACGGAGAAGACGGCGGCGCCCACGACAAAGGCGGCGTGCAGCGCACCCGCAGACATGGCGCAACAGCGAGGGAGAGCGTGGGTGGATTTATGCGAATGTCGTGGGTCGCGTTCGACACGTAGCTCTTCATCTCATGTCATGTCACTAAACTGAGATTTGGGTTCTTAACAGGTGAGACACTCAGGGTAACAAAATGGGTTCATTTTTCTCTCCCATGTCACATGATCGAGTCGTCCAGGGGATCATCATCCCGTGGCCGCAATGGGGACTGGCGTGGCTTGGCCGTCGCGTGGACCCAGACGTCGCTGTTGCCGCCGCGTAGAAATGTCCACCAGTTATGGAGGATACCACGGTCAAAGGGCGACTGCTCGTCGGGCAAATGCTGGAGATACGTGATGGCCGAGCGGCGCGCGTGCTCCCACGACGTCTGGTTGGACGAGATCAAAAAGATCTGGTAGCCCAGCAACGGAATCGTGATGAGCAGCACGACAAACACCGAGAACCACACGACGATAAAGACCATGTTGGCCACGAGCCAGTCGTCAATGGTCGACTGCAGCGTGAACGCCGAGGACGCGACGCCGAACATTTGGAAGCCCTCGAGCATCTGCACGAAGAGGTAAAGCATGAACCATCGGCGGTTGTCGCGGCCAATGCACGTGCCAGCGCAGTCGCAGCTACAGTGAGTAGAGGGCGGTGAGCAATCGTATCACCGAAAGCCGCAGGGTGACAGTTATACTCACTGGTGGTCGTACTGATAAACGCATCGCTCGCAGTCTTTGCTGAAATAGAGCAGTTTGTCAGTCAATAAACCTTAAATGGACAAGCAAAGGCGAGCACACCACTCACCAGTGCTTCGTTCGCATGGGCTGCATCGCTTCACAGTGGTCGCAAAAGCGCGTGGCCGTCGGAAGGCCCTTGTCCACGGCCTCTGGACGTTCTTCGTCGTGACTCCGCGGCACGAGCAGCTCCGCGTCAGACTCCCCCGCCGCATCAGCCACAGGGGTGGTCTCACCGTCGGGCGCTTGCTTCATATCTCCCGCTTCTAAATCGCGACTCTGCCCGGCCGTGGAGAGCGGCAGAAACCCAGGCGAGGAGGTCTGGAGGCGCACGTAGACGGCCGCATTGAGCAGCGCCACGACGACACATGTGATAAAGTCGCTCGTGCCCTGCGCCTTGGGACTGAACGCGCCAGCGTACGCGAGCGCCACGTAGCCGAACACGTGGAACCCGACCCACCAGAGCCGCGCGTACCACCGGCGCTCGTTCGCGAGCTGCTGCCGCGTCTTCTTGACCGTCATGGCAGTCTGATGTGCGCTTTGATCTCTTCCTTTTCCATAACCCAACTCAAATAGAAGACCCTGGTTCCTATTAAAACCGACAATACTCACAGTTACGGTGATTTCCATATTTAAGAACGTCGAAGATGCATGCCGACGGAAAATGACACGCAAGGGGAGACTTCCTCTCCCTCTCTTCTCCGTGCAACCGTGGCGTCTTCGTGCCACAGTTGGAGCTATGGGCGACGGGGTGAAGAGGTATCTTTGCTCTGCATGGCACCCCGGACGCGTTCACTTGAGAAATCGACACTGCCATGAGTTCTGCTCTGCCCCGCGCCGACGCGGGTGGCGACGGCACGATGCCGCAGCACCCACATCGAGTAAACCCACTCCTCCCGGCACTCACGGCGGCCTACGCCATGTGCGAGCGCCAGCCAGCGCTGGCGCCGTCCAGCAGTGTCGTCGGCGACGTCAACTGCTTCCGCGTGAGACTGCCGCCCGGGCCGGTCGAGTATTTCAAGTACGCGATCGTCGCCGCGAGTGCGTTCTCACACGATCGTGCGTACGCGCCACGCGACGCAGCGGTGAGCGAGGGGCCGAAGCGGTTCCCCAAGTGGCTCATGCGCGCGATCGCCGACACGGTGATCAAGGACTACCTGCGGGGCGACCACATCCTCTACGACGGCATGGCGAGTCTCTACACGCCCGTGAAGCTGGATCTCGACGCCTGGAGCGAGCCGCAGCGCATTGTCGTGCGGTCGCAGGGGGGCGCGCGGCGTGGCGGCGATTTCGACGTGACGGTCAAGTGGGTCCTGGCCATCGGCGTCGCGGATCTCGTGCGATACGTGGGCAATCCCGACGCGCCAGTGGACGTGCGCCCGGCGCTGCAAGTGCTCGACCTCGTGCTGCGCGATGCACGACGCTGGTGCGCTCACCTCTCTCCCCCCGTTCATGTCGGGGTATTGGATTTCTAATGCTTCTAAATGATGTAGTGAGATCACGGACGGCTCGGTCGCGTACAGCCCACGGAACCCGACGCGCGTGCCAGGCGATCCGACGCGTGAGATTTACTCGGGCGTGCGGCAGAGCGTGCGCATGGGTGACAGCGGACCGGTGCTGGTGCTTGACCCGGTGCAGTCAGCATTCTACGTGCCGTGTACGCTCATCGAGCTGGCGTGCCAGGCTGCGGGCGTGCGCAACAATAACGTATGGGAACTCCCGGCGTCTCGGGACAGGTGGGAGCGTGCTCTCCGCCGCGTCGATGTATACGCCACCCATGTGCAGTCCACGTCCCCGCAGACCATTTGTGAGGTCGGCGCCGGCGACGCGCTGGTGACGACGTTTGAGTGGACACCACGCGGTGAGCCCAAGCGCACGGTGACGGTCGCCCAGTACATGAAGGAGCGATACGGCACGACCCTTCGCTACGCGCAGCTACCTGTCGTCAACGTTGGCTCGCGGCAGCGCCCGTCGTGGCTCCGCATGGAGCTGTGCAAGTTGTGCCCTGGGCAGCGCTGCGCCGACAATACCGCGGCCTCCAACATGCCCAAGCTCCGCCCCGCGCAGCGTCGCCAGCAGATCCAAGAGTGGTTTAACAACGCCAACTACGATACGAACGCCATGTGCCGCGCGTTCGGTCTGCGTGTCGAGCCGACGATGGTCCAAGCCCAGGCGCGATCGCTGGAGCCGCCCGAGCTGCGCACCGACTCGTAGCAGCATTTGATGCCACGCGATGGGCAGTGGAACTACGCACGCGCCAGGGTGATTGTCGGCGCCCGACTCAACTCGTGGAGCGTCGTGAACTTTTCATCGCTCTCGGACAACGACATCAATGACTTTACGCGTGCCTTCGTCAACCGTGCTAACCGGCTCGGTCTTGACGTCGCCATGCCGGCCGTGCCTGTGCGCCGCGGTGGTTCGGACGTTGAGCGCACCATACGCGACGCCGTGGACGCCATTGGCCGCCATGCGGATCTGTTGCTCGTCGTCCTCGAGTCGACGTCGAGTCCGCGCTATGCGGAAGTCAAGCGCGTGGCCCACTCGGAGCTTGGGGTCGTCACGCAGTGCGTGGCCGGCAACCGCAACAAGATGATGGGGTCGGCCTACATTGACAACGTCGTTTTGCAAATCAACATCAAGCTCGGCAGCGTCAACGGCGAGCTCCGTCGTCCGCCACCGGCGATGCAGAGCGGAGCGACCGTCATTTTCGGCGTCAGTGTGGACGACCCCAAGACCACGACCTCTCCTGTGGCAGCCGTCGTCGCGTGCATCCACAAGCACGGCGCCAAGTTCATCGGGCGCGAGCGAGTTGTGCGACTGGCTGAGCTGCCATCGGCGCTCGCGCCCATGATGTACGAGCTGTTTGTCGCTTTTGAAGCGCGTCACAAGGAGCGCAAGGCACCCAACAAGATCATATACTTTCGCGACGCGGCCAGCGACGGCGAGATGGAGTCGCTGTTCTAGTCGGAGATGCGCGCCATCCACCACGCGTGGCTTATATTTAAAATGGACAAGCCAACGCCGCCGATCACGTTTGTAGTCGTGACGCGGTCCCACCACGTGCGTATGTTCCCGTTGCACAAGGCCGACCGGAGTGGCAATGCCCCCGCCGGCACTGCGATCGACAGTGCAATTGTCGATCCGCGCCGCTTCAGTTTCTTTCTGTTTGGCCATAATGGGCTCATTGGCACGAGCCATCCTGCACTGTACACGGTGCTGCGCAATGAACTTGGTCTCGGCGTCGTCGAGTTGGAGCAGCTCTGCTTTGCGCTGTGCCACGTTGTTGGTCGCTCGACGCGGCCGGTCGCGGTCGTCGCCCCCGTCGTGTACGCCCGGGATCTCGAGGCGCGCGCGCACTGCCTGTTTGCGTATAACAATCCCGACGCAGCGTCGACCACGCGCACGAGTGACACGCACTCGGACGACGACGGCGTCGACGGCGTTAAGGTGTGCGTGCACCGTAAGCTGCGCAACCAGCCGTTTTTCACGTGATGCGTGCCAGTTCGAATCGTTGTCAGCGTGGCGTGGCGGACGAGGTCACAATCACCGACCCCAGTGCAGTCTTCTCTTCCTTCTTGCTTCCCGTCGTTGTCTTGCTTTTAAGGAGTTTCTCGCCATATATGCTGGAAATGAGATTGCTATGTTGTGGCGTTTTATATACAGTACTGTAGTAGTGTGATGGTTGTGGCGTTCGATCTCGTGGGGGGCCTCTCTTTCTCATACTCGAAGTCTACAGGCTCAACTTCACGACCTTTACGCATTAGGAGGCTGGTGTTGTCGCAGCAGGCAACGCCGCTAGAGAATCAAGTGGCGCGACTTGCTGGAGCTGGTCCGCAGCCTTGTCGATCGCTGCGCCACTGCCCAGCTCAGACCAACCCAACCGCAAGATACAGTAAGTAACGTGCGCTGGTTAGCAACGAACCCGTTCTTCGCGAGCCCGATGCCCACGTAAGGACACGGCGACCACCGGCGGCGCGAGCTTCAGTGCAGGTGCGTATGCCTGGTGGAGAGCTGCAGCAGCGGCGACCACCCTCTCGGCTTCTTGCTGCGACGTCTGGAACGAGAACGTGCATGGCGCCTCCGCTGTTGGCGCTGACTGGACGCAGCCCGCACCCACTGACACGTAGCTCAGCGCTCGGCGCCCGCATTGGACACGAGCCTGCACGCGGTTGCTATTGTTTTCGAGCCATGTGTCCAGAAGAAGCAAGGAAAGTGATTCCATTATCACGCAGCTCCGCATCAGACTCCCCCGCCGCATCTTACTGCGGGGGTTACCTCGCTGTCAACTGCCTTTGTTTGCATTTCTTGCTTTAAGCCACGCATTCTACCACCGGCGCTCACTCGCGAGCTGCTGCCGCGACTTCTTCACTGCCATCACTCAGATACAAGGGGACCTTGGCCGCGTTGCACGTCACTTTCGGCGACTCGGTTCTCCTTGTGCTTCTTTCCCAGCGCGGGCGACGCCTTGCGCTTCGTGTAGACCAGATGCTTGGTCTCCCGGAGCACTTGCTTGACGCGTCTGACGCCCACGGGAAGCTGAAGCTGCTCCTGCAGAGCCCTGGCGCTCGACTGGCCCTTGCCTGCCTCGTGCACGAGGCGTGCTTTGGCGTCCGGTGTCAGCTTAGGCGGTCGTCCTGGTCGTTTGGTGGTGTTATAGGTCGTGGGGCTGGCCAGGAACGCGTGCACGGCGGGGCGGGACCGTCCGATCTTCTTGGCGATTGCTCGCTCGCTCAGTTCGCAGTTCTTTAACGCCAGGATCGCCGCTCGCTCCTCTGGCGTGAGGGTGGTTCTTCCTGGGCATTCTCAACCAAACCGACCGACGAGCGAGACACAGGGAGATGAACCAGCGCCAACGCCTCAATTACCCGGCGTTCGCTTGGAGTCGAAATGGCCCGAACCTTGTTTTGCGCTCTTTCTATTGGTGGAATTATTTCCATAAAAGTGTTTGATTGGATGAAATACCGTTTTGGCAGTATTTATACTGCCACCGCTTAACTATACTTTGAGATGAATTCTCCACGAGAACTGATGGATACCGAAGTTATCCAGTTTCGGGGAAAATGTCAATCCCCGCATCTCGATGGAAGATGGCAATCTCGAAGGCAAGCCCTGATGCCTCGGTTGGCGTTCTGGGCAACAGGGCGAAGGAAGAAGCGTTGTGGCGATGGCTCGGCTTCGTTCACTTGCAAACGCGCCATCGCCGCCGCACCCATCGATTCTGCTGCTGCGTGCGACGCCGTGACGCCGCCGCCGCACTGGCCGGTGGGTCCGCGCCACGCGGCGCTCACTACGGACTACGCCATGTGCGGTCCACCGCCACCGCCACCCTCGCTGAGCGAGCGCTACTCCAGTGAGAACGACGTTAACTGTTTCCGCGTCACGCGAACGCGCGACGCCAAGGACGAGTACTTCATGTACGCGATCACCAACATGAGTGCTGTTCATCGGGACCGTGCGTACGCTCCTCGCGGCGCCGCGGGCGGCGATTCAAGAGAGAAGGGGGGCGTTGCCCAAGTGGCTCCTGGACGCGATTATCCGCACCTTGATAAAGGACACGCTGCGGCGCGACGATTTCGTCTTTGACGGCAAAGCGACTCTCTTCACACCAACAAAGCTCGGCGACTTTACGGAGCCGCCGATCCACCGTATCACTGTACCACCCCAGGGCGGCGCGCGCCGTGGTGGCGACTTTGAAGTCACAGTCAAATGGGTCCAAACGATTGACGTCTGGGGCGTGCTGGCCGAGTACGTGGCGACCGGAGCCGCCGTCGTCGACGTGCGTCCGGCGCGCAGCTTTTGGATTCTGCCCGTTGTTTTTGGACGCTGGAATCCATGTATCTGTATTTCCCAAGCTTTATAACGGAAGGTGCAGTCGCTTAGTATTCGGGGGATCCCAGTGCCGGTCCACAACGACCCCACGCGGGAGATTTACTCGTACGTGCGTATGGCCTCAGATGGACCGATTATGGTGCTCGACACGGTGCAGTCGGCATTCTACAAACCTAAGCACAAGCTACTGTATGTGGCGCGCCAGTTTGCCGGCTCTCCGGACCTTCTTCGCCCTTATGTCGAGTGAAAGCGTGCGCTCAAGCACCTGGACGTGTTTGCGACCCATTTGGCGAGCAAGTTTGTTCAAACGATCAGCGGCGTTGGTCCTAGCAGCGCTGTCGACACGACGTTTGAGTGGAACCCGCGCGGAGAGCCCAAGCGCACCGTATCGGTCGCCGACTGCATGCAGGAGAGATACGGCATTCGTCTTGCGTACCCAACGAACGCTGCCGGTCGTCAACGTTGGCTCTCGACGCCGCCCATCGTGGCTCCCCATGGAGCTGTGCGAGTTGTGCCCAGGGCAGCGCTGCACCGACAGTGCCGCGGCCTCGACGATGAAGAAGCTCCGCCCCAAGGAGCGACGCGAGGAGATCAAGAAGTGGTTCGACTGGTCTCGATACGAAACGAACGCCATGTGCCGTGCGTTTGGCGTACATGTCGATCGCGCCATGGTGCAGCTCAACGAGTTTCTCGCCATTCGATACGGTATGTGCTCGAAGTAAGATCGCTTTATTGTGGCGTTTAATATTGTCGTTGTCGTGTCCAATCGCGTGGTGGGTCTCTCTTTCTCTGTCTCGAACTCCACAGGTTCAGCTCCATGACCTTTTCGCTGTCGATGGGCCCATTAGGAGGCGGGCGTTGTCGCAGCTGGCAACGGCATTAGAGGATCAAGCGAAACGACCTGCTGGAGCTGATCAGCGACCTTGTCGATCGCTGCATCACTGCCTGGCTCAGACCTTTCAGAAAGAAGCACAGTAAGTAACGTGCAGTGACCAGCAGCGCTTCCATGTGCCCAGAACATACCTATTCTTCGCGAGTCCGACACCCACAGAAGGAGGATACGGCGGCGGCGCCAGTACCTCGGCGGCCTCGATGACTGCGACTTTGTGGTTCTCGGCAGTTTGGATTGGCGCCGGCGGAGGGAGCGGAGGTGCATTGGCACCTGCAGTCTGCACTGGGGCAGGCGGTGGCGGTGCGAGCGTCAGTGCGGGGGCCTGAGCCTGGCACGGCGCAGCAGCCGTGACTGCCTTCTCGGCTTCTTGCTGCGACGTCCGGAACGAGAATGACTGCATGGTACTTCCGCTACTGTTACCAGTCTCGCTGTACTGGACGTAGCCGGCATCCACTGGCACGGGGTTCACGCACACTCCGAGCTCGGTGGCTGCATTCGGCACGAGCGTCGACAGGTCGACTACCCACGGAGGACCGGCTTCCGACGGCGCTGCAGGGAATCCATATGTGGCCAAGCAACGTGAGATCACCAGCATCACAGGGGATAGAGCGAAAGAGAAGACGTACACAGCAGGCGCCAGTTATGGCCTGACTTGTCCGGGTCATTAAAGTCGTACACGAGCGACCAGTGGTTGTTGTCGGGCTCGAGCCTTGCGTCCAGAAAATGCTGCGAAAGCGATGAAGTCCATCAGCAGCGCAACAAACCTCACGCAACCCCGCCCCAAACAGACGCGCACCTGTCGGATGCCGTTGTACGCGCCATTGAATGGCGCGAACGCCATGCCGCGCGAGGTCTCGATGATTGGATCCGTGAGCGAGTAGAGCGCGAACGAGCAGTCGACGCAGTCGCGCGTGCGGAGCTGCTTGCTGTGGTACGAGCAGATACGATAGCGGATCAGTCTCACCATCGCCCAACTCTCATATAGGTACCGTACCATGCGACCGTGAATACGCAGTTGTTGCAGTTGCGCACAAAGACCGACTCGGAGCATGGACCGATGAAGACGCGGCAGTTGGTCAGGTTGTCGACCTGCACTTGGTCGCACAGGTCCAGGAGCCGCACTTCACAGCCGCTCAGGTCCGAGAGGTCGAACGGCTGGCCATTGACCTGGCCGGGCAGCTTGGTCAGCGTCTCGTTGGTCTTGTTGCGGAACGTGTAGTTGGTCTCAAACTCGTAGCGGCGCCAGGCGTTGCGGTCGTTGAACTTGGTGCCATCCATCGCGACAAACTAGGCCAACATGGCAACAGCCCATGCCACGGAGCAAGCGCCGTTAGTTCCCAAAGAAGATGCTAGTTGCTCATAGTCCGAACGTACCACAGTCATCATGGTGGTCGCAGTAGGTAGTCTTCCTCTCTCTTTCTCTTGTGGCGAAATGGCAATGGCAATGGGACCCCATGAATGGCGCATCGTTTCAAGATTCTGAAACGCCCAGCTTCTCCCACCGGTTGCACACCGGTTTGCCAACTGATACTAAAGCTCCTACGGGAATCGCAGGCAGAAGCAATCTGCCCTGTTGACGTGCATACCACACGGTGCAGCATTGCAGCGGGGCGCCCATGTACTAAGGGAGTCTGAGCCGTGCGAGTCTGGCGTGACATGGGCTCACTCGCGGCTGTTGGCACACGTTCACGTAACTAAATGAAAGTACCACTCTTGGTGAGATATCCTCCTCCGGATTGCGTCATCCACAATAGGGAGCTCATGGCCACTCGAGGGCTCTTCCAACGGATGAGCATTCCGGAATTCTCCTTCTTTCGCGCATCGTCCTCACGTATCAATAGCGCTAAGCCTCTGTACCCATGGCTGCCACCAGTGCCGTCCCCGCCGCGCCGCCGCTTAAGCTCTACATGTACGACATTTGCCCGTGGGCCGTGATCGCGCGGGCCATATTTGGGCTCAAGAAGGTCGACCACCAGCTCATCTTTCTCGGGTACCACGACGTCGCGACGCCCGTGGGGCTCGTCGGCGTCAAGCGCTCACCAATCCTCCAACTGCCGACGGGCGAGGCCTTCCCCGAGAGCGCCGATATTGTCAAGTATGTGGACGCCCACTACGGAGACGGCGTGCTGCTCAAGGATGCCTCGGGACGCGAAGACCTCGCCGCGTGGAGCAAGCGCGCCGTGCCCGATTTCACGAAGCTCGTGTGGCCACGTGCCGGTCAGTCGCCACTCCCTGAGTTTGCGCAGAAGCAGGCGCGGGACACTTTCCGCGAGTCGAAGGAACAGGTCGCTGGCAGTGCGTTTTCGGAGCTGCTCGCCAACACGCCGCAGCTGCTCGAGAAGGCGGAGCAGCACCTCGTGGATCTCGACGCCATGCTTTTTTCGGACCGAGTGTTTGATGAGGCCGGTATGAGCCACGACGATCTGTTTGTGTTTGGTATGGTGCGTGGACTCACGCTTGTCAAGGGGCTCACGTGGCCCACGAAGCTGCGCGCGTACGTCGAGTACTTTTCAGAGGCGGCCGACATTTCGCTCTTGAACGCCATGGCCATTTAAAGAGGGGGATACAGTAGACCTTTTCAGGTTCAGATAGAACCCCCATCTGAGTGTGTTTCAATGCAGAGAGGTATTGCCTTTGAGATTGAAGTCTGTGGAGTTTGCATTCAAGTGAGCTGGTAAGAGAATGCACAATACATCTTATGAGGACTCAAGATCTGCTCTGAATCTACTATGACCAGGGAGGAGCTCGTCTGGGAATTGACAGTACGTCGGGCGAGGAGGATTCGAGATCTGCTGCTGAGGGAACTGGGTTTGCTGAGCCCAGGGAGGATCGCAGTGGGACCTTGCTCGTCAGGGCAAGAGGGCGAGTGGTCATGTAGCAGACGCACATAGCCCCGCCGGTTGTTTAGTGCGGTGAGTGCTGGGACGTCTGGCGTAGACTTCCAGGGGCGCGCTCTGCGGTTTAGAAGAACTACACGTAGACCCGTGACGAGGCCGCCGTGTTCCGCTCGCAGTTGGCTGTGGTACTTGCAATCATACTCACGGGGGAAGTGTCGATTTGGTTGGTGGGGCGAATGACAGCTCCGGCACTACCTCAACCACTGTAGCAGCATCACCCCTGGCACACTTCTGCTGGGCCATTGCCCATGGCAGGGATGAGGCCCCATTCACCGGACCGCCGTGAAAGTCTCTTCAAGATCCAAAACGGTCAATGCGACCATCACTCCTCAATTAACAGATACAAACCGGGTTTCGAACCTCGGCATTTTACCCAAGAGCTCCTCGTCCAAGAACGATGGCACGATCCACGGACCTGGCGGCGCTGCTGCTGCTGCTACTGGCGGTGCTGTCACCGTGGCAATGCCTCGCGCAAGACGCCGCCGCGGACGTGTGCTCGTCGTCCGAGGCCAACGCGACGTGCCCAACGGCCACCGAAGCGTCGGTCGTCAGCGACGTGCGCGATCTCCACGTGCTCTTCGTGTCGATCGCAATCAAGGGCCACGCGCAGCCGCTGCTGCGCATCGCGCAGGGCATGAAGGCGCGCGGCTACCGCGTGTCATTTGCGACCCATGAGTCGGGCCGCGACTGGGTCGCCAGCCACGGCGTTCCGTTCCTCTCGGCCGGCGCGTTCCCCATCTCGGCCGACGACCTGCGCGCCAAGCTCAAGCTCATGACGTGGGACTCGTCCAACTTTCGCGGCATTCTCACCATGTTTAACGACATCTACGTGGCCGCAGCACGGCCCATGTTCGAGGAGCTCCTCCCGCAGCTGTCAGCGGATCCGCCGGCGCTCATCGTCATGGACATCGCCTCGATCGGCGCACAGGATCTCGCGCATAAACTCGGCGTGCCGCACGTGATCAACTCACCGTCGCTGCTCTTTGACTTGGGCAACACGCCCAGCTACGTGCCGGCGTGGGGCACGGGCTTCCGCGCCGACATGTCGCTCTGGCACCGCTGCCTCAACCTGCTCTTTCCGCGCCTGCTGTCGGTCGCCCTCACGCCGCCCTTCATGCAGCTCAACAAGATGCGGTACGAGCTGTCGCTTGCGCCGTACCGCTCGCAGCACGACATTTTCAGGGGCGCGCGTGTGCTGCTCAACACGGCCGTGGGGCTGGACCACGCGCAGCCGCTGTCGCCGCTGGTCGAGCCCGTAGGGCCCATCCTGCCGCTCGACTTCAACAAGTCGCAGCCCAACGTCGGCGCCATGCTCCACGCGTGGTTCACGGGCGCGGCCGCCGTCGTGTATCTCAATCTTGGCACCATGTCGTACATTGACGCGTGGCAAAGCGAGGCGCTCGTAGACGGACTCACGATGCGCAGCGACGAGCCGCCCATCAAGGTACTCTGGGTGCTGCCGTCGGACCAGCGCAACGTATTGCCACCGAACGTGCCGCCCAATTTCAAGGTCAAGGCGCCCAACGTCGTGTCGTCGCTCGACGTGCTGGCCCACGAGGCCGTGGGCGTCGTAATCTCGCACTGCGGCATGGTCTCGGCGCAAGAGGCGCTCGTGCAGGGCAAGCCGCTGCTCTGCATTCCGTTTCACGTAGACCAGCCCGACGTGGCCGCGCGCGTCGTCGACGCCGGTGCCGGCATAATGCTCAACAAGAACACGCTCACGGCGTCCCAAGTGCACGACGCCGTGCTCGCGCTGCTCACGAACGCGAGCTACGCGAAACGCGCCGTGCGCGTGGGCACGCTGCTTGAGCGAGCCGGAGGCACGCGCCGCGCCATGGAGGTTATCGACGCCACGCTGCGGCTCGGCACGCGCCACCTCGAGACCATTGACCTGTCGCTCACATGGCACAAGAGTGCCATGCTCGATGTCTGGACGGTCTACGTGGCGCTCTTTTGCGGACTCGCGCTGGTCGTGCGGGTCGTGTGGCTGCTGCTGTACTTTGTCGTGGCAGAGGCACTGGCACTGGCACTGGCGGGGACGATCGTGTTTGGACCCTCTGAGACGGAGGGTGCAGCGACGACAGCGGCCGAGGGGGACACGATAGCTGAGTCCTCGGCGTCGGCACCTACAGAGACAGACACGAACAAACCAGCGCAGGAAACCGTGACGCCAGGAAACTAAAAGGTGGTATTAAATAGAACGCACACCCTTCTACCGCTGTTGAACGGCGAGCGAGCGTCGAAACTCGGCGAGCTCGTCTTGGAACTGGCGCTCGCGGTCGTCTTTTCTGCGTTTCTCCTCAGCGGCTTTCGCGAGCTGCCGTTCGCGCTCGATGCGCGCAGCGTCCGTGAGAATGGGCTGGTCGTCCCAGGTCGGAGAGGCGCGTGATGCGGGGAGCACGATGCGGGGCGTCGTCACGACGGTCTCAGCAAACTCGCTGAACGTGTACACGTCCTCGGCCTCATCGTCGTTCTTGTTCGCAATGACGGACAAGCCACCCAGCATACTGGCGGCCGCTGTGCCCAGTGCACGACTGGATCGGTGGTGAAATGCCTTGGCTCGCACCGACAGGACCTCGGGATGATCGTCGCTCTCGTTGTCATCGACGGTCTCACCTGGTTTCACGTGCGGCTCATTAGAGAGACCGCGTGATAGAGCTGGTGCTGATGCCGGAGGGCGGTGCGGATCGGACGCTGGCTTCCCCACGTGGTGGGGCTCTGCTGGGGCTGTGTTGCTGCGCACGACTGGAGACGGCTCGTGGACTGGCAGAAGCGTCGAGCGGGACGGCAGCATGAAAGACCCAGTTGTGCCACCGACAAACGCGTGGGTGAGCAGCTCCTGCGCGCTGGGACGCCGCGCTGGATCCATAGTGAGACAAAGCTCTAGAAACGACCGTGCGTCGGGCGACAGCGACTCGGGCAGTGGTGGCAGTTGCTCCAAGTGGGCGATGTAGTACAGCAGCGCGATCTGCGAGTCAAATCTCAGGTCGCCCCAGAGCGGCTTGCCCGTGAGGAGCCGCAGGACGCTGCAGCCGACGCTCCAAATGTCGGACGCCACCGTCCGCGGTCCGCTTTGCCGGATCACTTCGGGTGCCATGTAGTTCGGGGTGCCCCGCATGGACTCGTTGTTCACGAGTGTCGAGGTCGCGAGCAGCCGGGAGGCACCAAAGTCGGCGAGCTTGACGATGCCGAACTGGTCGACCAATAAATTGGACGGCTTGATGTCGTGGTGGATGACGCGCCTGGCATGGAGGTACGCGACACCCAAGAGGATCTGCCTCGTGAAGCGGCGCACGACGCGCTCGCTGCCGCCAAAGCGTTTGCGGTTCTGCTCGAGGTTGCCACCAGGGACCCATTCCTGTTTGTACAGTATACCGGGGTGAGAGACTCGCACGGACAATATGCAGTAAAGGACTTAAGAACTGCACCGTGAAGATGTGTAACTTGCGCGTGGCCTCGTCGACGCGGCTGCCAAGGTACTTGACAATATTGGGGTGGCGCAGTGATCGCAGCAGCTCGACCTCGCGGCTCGCGTGGCGCACGTCGTCGTCGCTCTCGTCGGCCACGACGATCTCCTTGACGGCCATGAGCGCGCCCGTGCGTTCGTCACGCGCCAAGTAGACCTGCTCACAGCAAGCGAGTGGATCAGTTGGAGCATCTCGAAAGACACCTCTTCGTATCCTGAGTATCATACCGTGCCGTAGCTACCGGCGCCCAGCGGCTCGCCGCGCTTCCACTCGATCGTATCGTCTTCGAAATGCTCCGTGTCGTAGTAACCACCACCACTATCACTGTATGGATCTTCAGGCGATCGAGGGGACGCCTCGTTGTTGCTCGTGGCCAGTGACGCGGCCGAGCCGCTGTGGTCTTCTAGGCCTTCGACCAGCGCCTGGAGACCGAGGTGGTGTTGGGAGGCAGCTTCAGCCGCGACGGACGCCACGTCGCTGCTTGGCAATGACCGCGCGCGCGGCTTGCGGAATGCGTCGCCCGGATCAAAGTGGAAGGGAAGCGTGGCCGAGTTGCTGCAGCGGCCGTGGGACGTGTCGCTTTGCGCTTGGGCGTCTTCACGCCGCATCGCCGAGAGCCGCGAGTCCGAGTGGCGGCCCGCGCGCAGCGACTGCGACGCCCCGTTGCCCATGGTAGATGAAGTGAAAGAATGGCACGTCGGCTCCAGTGCCCAAGGAAGGGCAGGGAGAACCTCCTGCGTCCCATCGAAGATCGTCGCTGGGCCATCGTCCTCCCCATGCGACGAGGCTCACCTGCATCTGCGACGTGTGACGGACCCCATACCGGTACAACAACCGGTATGGAGCTGCAGCGAATCAGATGCCCTTGGTCTTGACACGCTCGACGGGGTGGAAGAAAAGCCGTCTTGGCCTGAGGGGATCGAACGCCGACTCGGGAGCCTCGGCACTTGGCCCGTGGCGGCCCAGGCTCCCCCACAGCAGACTCCATCCACTGCCTACTGGTACCAGTACATAGGTCTCTTGCTGCTCTGGGTCCAATGGCTCGCGCAGGCCTGGTCAGATGGGGCGTACTGTCTGAAGGAGGGTTCTTTTCGGTCCGGAGGGCTTCGTATTGAGCCTTCCAACTGATCAACAAGTGGCCTCGTCGACTCAACAGGAGGAAAGGGAAGGTCATCAACGAATCAGGCATTCCACTTGCAATGTCCCCTTACAAGCCACACCCTTCCTAAACCGATTGCAGATAATTTTCAGCAAAATACAATACAGTAGAGAACGTAATTCTGGAAATCGATTACCTTGTTAAATAGTCTATATTGAGAGTCAATCGAATTGCACGGGTATTACCGGCTTTGGGTGGTGCTGGGAGGCAGGGCCATCAGCTCACGAGCCGTTCGGCACCACCGCTTCGCATTCAGCGATTCGCATTCATCCCGACGGCGTCCCACGTGCGTCGCCGATAGGTGGATAAACTCGACGGCCCTCCATCGGCGGCACCACCACGGGAGTTTACAGTCAGTCGGACGCAAACAAAGACATGGCCGCCATGTCGGAGTCCGACCGCTTGTCGCACAACAGCGACGCGGCGCCGCCGTCGCCCACGCGCGACACGGCGGGCGGGGACGTGGCGCCCTCGGAAGCCCCCACCGACAATGTGAACGAGCGCGACGCCGCGCTGCTTCTCGACATGAAGGAGCCGGCGGTCGCAAACCCGGCCGAGCCGGAGCAAGACGAAACGCAGCCGCGCAGCATCCTCAACGCCGCTGGGCACTCAACGGACGGCACCGCCGTGACGACGACGAACGTCGCCGGAGACGACGACGAAGAGGACCTCGTGCCGCCTCGCTACGGCGAAAAGGGCGTCCAGTACTCGCTCAGCGAGCTGTTTGTGAACCCGAATCTCAAGAGCAAGGCGGCCACGGCCGTGCTGCGGAAAGATCCGTTTGCGATCCCGCGTGCGACAGACAACGTGACGGAGTACCGTCCGCGGTTCAATCCCCTCAGCATTCTCGTGTCGGAGGAAAAGCTGCTGCCGCGCGACTTCAAATTCGACTTTAGCGAGGGCATCCCGGACGAGCCCAAGCCACCGGGTGGCAAGGGCTCGTCGCTGGGCAAGTGCGATTCACAGGGCCGCGTGGCGCGCAGCAACAGCGACTTTGATGGCTCGTCGCTGCTCGTACGGAAAGCTTCGGTCCCGCCCATTCGGAATCCACAGTCCTTTGGTGACAAGCTCGCGACCATGGGGCTGCTCATGGGCTCGATGCCGCGGCAGCCGCAGGACACGCCGACGCCGCTCATCAACACGCCGACAGTGCACAATCCGTTTGGGGAGACTCTGCTGGGCGAGCTGGTCGCCCATGATCCGCCGCAGTCATCCGAGTACGTACCGCTGCAGCGGCTGCGCGCAGCGACGGCGCCAGAAGCTCCTCTCCACTATGACCAGGAGCTACGCACACAGTCCACGCCGCTGGGTACCAGCGACTTTGATGTGTTTGGCGTGGATGTCCACAACATCAGCAACCTCTCCAAGCTGTCGATCGCTGCCACCGCGGCCGATTCGCCCGCAGCATTCCACGCGGGCGCCAGCACTGGAGGACTGCCGCCGTTGACGCCACCAGCGTTGGCGGGAGGTTTGTACGACGGGCTCGCCAACTACTTGCCCAACCATTTTGCCGAGAAGCGCGAGGTCATGGATCCGTCTCTGTATGAAGTCTCGGCGTACCCCTCTGAGTATCCAACCGATGGATACCAAGCTCAAGACTACGCGACCACACCGGCGCATTCGGATCACGCCTCCCAGCAGCCGCCTCAAGACCGCGACTCGATGGACTCGACCTTTTCCCAGTCGTTACAGCCGATCTCCAAGAAGCCACGCTCTAAGAACGTGTTTCGCCCGTGTACCCATCCAGGCTGCTCCAAGGGCGCGCGTGGCAAGTCGGGTCTGTGCCAAAAGCACGGCGGTGGCAAGCGATGCGCGACGCCCAACTGCCCCAAGGGCGCCCAGGGAAGCAGCAAGTTTTGTCTCTTCCACGGCGGCGGCTATCGCTGTACGCATCCTGGCTGCACCACCGGTGCACGCGGCACGTCAGGCCTCTGTGCTAAGCACGGCGGGTACAAGAGAGCACGGGAGGGCAGTGGCCACAGTGGTGAAGAAGGCGCGGTGGAGGCCAACGAAGAGCCTAGGGGCAATGGCGGCCCGGCCGACAAGAAGCCCCGGATGGAAGCCTACGAAGGCCGCGCGCTCGAGGCCTCGGGATGACGGAGAAGGGGCCCCCCTTTCCGTCCTATTTAGGTAGTGTTGTCGCTGTAGTGTGAGATAGAACATGTATATATCAAATCGAAAGAATAGGCGCGAGAGATATCTCGGGGGTGCGGCTTTCATTTCTTGACGACCTTTATCGACATTATCGACACTGTCGACATTGTCGACACGTTCTGGAATTGCTCTCTGTGTCAAAAACCCCATTTACCCATTTTTGTAGTGTGTGTTTTTGGGTGGCTGGCTCGAAACCAGCTTTGTTGGCGTCGTCTCCGGTTTGTCCCCCTTTTGTGTTTTTCCTCCTTCTGCTAAAACCGCTCTCTGGGGAAAATGGCGGCCTCCGCGAGTGGCGACGTGGCGACGATGGCGCGGCAGATCGAGGCGCTCGTGGAGCGTCCGGCGTGGCAGCAGGACGCGCAGATCAAAGGCGATCTCATGAAGGTGCTGGGCCGCCTCACGACGGTGCGGGTCGACGTCGAGCTGCTCAAGAGCACGGGCATTGGCAAGTGGGTCAAGAAGCTCACCAAGTACGACGACGAGGTCGTGCGCGGCTACAGCTCGAGCCTCACCGACAAGTGGAAGGCACAGGTCGGCGTGGCCGGTGGCGACAAGCCCGCCAAGTCGGCGAAAGAGACGAGTAATGGGAGAAGCAGCAGCGAGGAGCCGCCGGCGCCGGCCTCGAACGGTACGGCTCGTAAGAGACACGGGAGAGAGAGAGAGACGGAAATGGACTGACTTGGAGTTTGTATAGGTGCCGATCGTGCACGGTTTGAGAATGCGCGCAAGAACCTGCAGGACCGATATGCGGCCGAGAAGAACAAGCGCGAGTCGCGCACGGTGCAGATGATCAACCGCCCGATGACCACGAAGCGACGCGGCACGACCATCTCGGCGGCGCCGTCGCGAAGCAGTCTCTCGGCGTCAAGAGCTAGTACGGTCGCCCAGCGGCGTGGACTGCCAACTGCCGGCAGCCGCGCTGTCGTGACGCCGCCGCCCGTGCGACGCATGCTCGGGTCGAATCCGTCGCGGGCGCGGTCAGCGGCGGGATCGTACGTTTCCTTCTCTTGCTGGAGTCTGTGCGTTTTGAATGCTGATCTGTATGGCGGTTTCCTGTCTCTAGAAATCCGGCCGATGAGCATCGCCGCCGTCAGGAGCGGCTGCGGGCATTAGCCCAGAGAGGTCTGGGAGGCGGCACCATCGATGACTACGTAGAACCGTCCGCGGGCCCTTCACAGAACCGCCGGTTACCGTCTCCTGGCAATGCAAAGACTGCGTCCTCGTCCAGACCCGCACCCGCACGACAGCCGCCGCCACAGCCATCGGACCCACGGAAGGCCATGCTGGACCGTATGATCCCTCGCGTCTGCGGTGCGCCCGCCGAGACGACCAAGCCGGCGAGGAAAGCAGCAGGGTCTGCGAGTACGGCACAGGGAGGCAAGGCAGCGTCCGGTTCCAAGAAGAAGCCCGCGGCATACACAGAGGCGCAGCGCGATGTCATCCAATGGCTCAAGAATCTGGACGTAGACATGTCGATCTATGCCAACGCCTTTCTGGACAATGGCTTCGACTCGATCAAGTTGCTGAACCAGATTAAACCTCGTGATCTCGAGTCGATGGTGCCCAAGGCCGGGCACCAACGGATGATTGAAAATGCACTGGGTGAACTCAAACGCAAGCACGCGACGGCCGCGTCCTCACGTCCGCGGTCGGCAAACAGTCGAGATCGCGACCGCGATTTGCCGCGACGCAAGCCGCGTCCCGAGTCTTTCTTTGACGAAGAGAGTGACGACAGCTTTGTTGTGAGCGACGGCGACGAGTACGCGCCCGGGGTGATCACGGCCATGTTTCGTAAGGGGCGGAAGCGGCGATACTCGCTCGATTCCACGGACTCGTACAATATGGAGGCCTCATATGCCGAGATCCAGAACGAAGAAGAACGGAGGTGCGTGCGGATCCATTGATGACGGCCTTTCTATATGAACACGGGTACTGATTGCGTTGTGGTTCGATGCTGTAGTAAGCGGATTGGCGAGTATGAAGACTATCGCGAGGAGCTCCGAAACAAGAACCTGCTCAAGAAGAAAAAGTAAACTCAAAACCAAAAAAAATGCACAGGGAGAGGGAGGAAGACGTCCATAGCTGTTTGGCCATCTGCGAGATGGCTCCACGTATGCGCCCACTCAGTACCACCACCACCACCATACTACGTAGTACACAAGACCCACTGGCGGGCTGCTCTCTCATTTCCATTCCCGACCTCGTTGCAGTTGACGATTAGTCCCAATTTAGAAACGATACAACCCCGATTCTACCGTTTCCAACATGGATGTCACCAAAAAGATCCATCAGGTGAGCTCCTCGTCCGTCGAGCACTCTGTGATTTGTTCCGTAATCTGGGAGGAGAATGCTGTCGCTGCGATCGCTCCGCGTTGCCCAGCGCGCGCTGCGCAAGCCTTCGCAGCTCGCGCTCGTGCACCACTCGGCGCTCACTCCGGAATCCGCGACGCCCCGCCGTCGGTCGGCCGCTCGCGTGACGGCTCTCTCGCTGTTGGCCGCGGCCGGCGGCGCCGCTGCCGCCTTCTCGACGGCGACCGAGACTGAGTGCAAGGCCGCCGCGCCTGCCAAGAAGGACGCGGCCGCCGAGAA
Source organism: Pythium aristosporum (assembly GCA_023337755.1). Classification (NCBI taxonomy): domain Eukaryota; phylum Oomycota; class Peronosporomycetes; order Pythiales; family Pythiaceae; genus Pythium; species Pythium aristosporum. The sequence goes on from JAADXL010000201.1 coordinate 40,655, forward strand.
GCCCGTGTATCTCGCCAAGGCAGAGGACTTTTTGTACCCGCCGATCCAGCCGTTCAACAAGGGTATGCTCAAGGTCTCGGACACGCACACGATCTACTACGAAGAGTGCGGCAACCCGAACGGCAAGCCCGTGATTATGGTCCACGGCGGACCCGGCGGCGGCTGCAGCGAGTCCATGCGCCGCTTCCACGACCCGCGCGTCTACCGCATCGTGCTCTTTGACCAGCGCGGCTGCGGACGCAGCCTGCCGCACGCGTGCCTCGAAGAGAACACGTACGTTACGTACTGAGCTGCTGGAGGATCTTGATATGGCTGCTAACAATGCTTGTAACGTAATGGCGTGGCATGGTAGCACGTGGCACCTTGTGGAAGACATGGAGCGGCTCCGCAAGCAGCTCCAGATTGAAAAGTGGCAGGTCTTTGGCGGCTCGTGGGGAAGCACCCTCGTGAGTTTTCCGCCCGTCGAGACTCTAGCTTTTACTATGGGCTAACTTCGTGACTGTGTGCTTATAGTCGACGACGTATGCCATCACGCACCCGACGCGCGTGACCGAGCTCGTGCTGCGCGGCATTTTCCACCTGCGCAAGGAGGAGCTGCACTTCTACTACCAGAGCGGCGCGAGCTTCATCTACCCGGACCGCTGGGAGGCCTACCGCGACGCGATCCCGGTCGAGGAGCGCGGTGACTTTATCAAGGCCTACCACAAGCGCCTCACGAGCGACGACCCGAACGTGCGGCTGCCGGCGGCGCTCGCGTGGACGACGTGGGAACGCACGACCAGCAATCTGCTGCCGCCGGCCGACGCCGCCGAAAAGTCGATGAGCGAGACGGCATTTGCCGAGGCCTTTGCGCGCATTGAGAACCACTACTTTATCAACGAAGGGTTCTTCCCGAGCGACAGCTTCTTGCTCGACAATACCTACAAGATCCGCCACATCCCGACGGTCGTCGTGCAGGGACGGTACGACAAGGACGAGAGGATTGATACCTAGGAGATGGCATGTACTGATACTGAGTTGTGCGAGCAGCTACGACGTCGTGTGTCCGATGCGCACGGCCTGGGATTTCCACCGGGCGTTCCCCGAGGCCGATTTGCGGGTCGTGCAGACCGCCGGCCACTCGGCCATGGAGCCGGGCATCGCCAAGGAGCTCGTGGCCGCGACCGACAGCTTTGGCAAGCGCACTTACTGAGCGGTTCGCCCGCAGCACGGATGGGAGATGATCGACCACTGACTTGTGAGCTAAACCAAGTCCAAAACCGCTCCTCAGATCGCATCACTATGTTCCTCTCTCTCTCTCTCTCTCACTCTAACTTGGTCTTGATCTTGATCTTACCCTTGCCCTTGCTAACTAGTAGCACGTGAGGAGGAAGAGCCTCCAGTCACAACTGTACTGGAAGACGAGGCCGAGCACGGCCGCGTCGAGTTGTCCAATCGCATTGTTCCCGTACTGCGCGGCCTTGACCACGCTCAGCAGCGCGAGCTTCTTTCTGATCGCAAGTTTGGTAGCAATGGCTTTCGATGCTTCATGGATGGCCACAAGCTCGCTGTGAACAGACGAAGGCACACGAAGTTCAATGAGCTCGAGCTTGTCGGCCGACTTTAGAACAGTGATCATTGGCACCAGCTCGCGAGCACTCAGCTCAACAGTGGTCCTCCGCACCACTTCGTGACTCAATCCATCGCAGATAATCGCAAGTGGCCTCAGCATGCGTATATCTAGTCGTGTGAGTTGGCTCCGTCGATCGCCTGTGAGGAGCCGCGCCAAGTGCTGCTCTACAAGACGTCCGTCATGTTCGTCCAATGCGTGCTCTAAGTGGATACTGAGCGACGTCAGCTTGCTCAGCTGGCCGGCCTCGTGGGCGTCTACAAACGGCGTGAGATCGTAGCGTCCATACCGGCTGATGTGGAGCTCGGTGAGATTTGGACACAGCTGCAGAATCGGCGCGACGTCGTCGTTCAAGAGACTCGTCATGGGCAGCGACAGTCGCGTGAGCGGTCTCCCGACGATCTCCAAGAGCGTCAGCAGTCCATCCGTTGACCATCGGGTCCCGAACGAACAGGAGCGTGGATCGCACCGCGTGAGCGACGTGATCCGCTGGTTGACGGAGGGAACCAACTTGTCCGTTGCTGCGGTTCGTAGTCGACTGGGCGCGGTGCGGCGGTGGACAATGACATTTGTGGGAACCCAGCCAATGCCGACGCCGGGCACGACGACCGCCATCTTGCCGTCCGCCTCGCTCAGCGCCTCGAGCTCTGCATCGGCATCGCTCCACTTGACAAAGGTTTTCTTCCCTTCATACGATGCACACTTGATTGCCGACATGACACGCACCTTGACAAAAAGTCGCTCGGGCGCAACGTTCCGCTGCCGCTCACTGTCCATGGTACCGGGCGAGATGCCGTCTCGCAAAACGGCCTTGAATCGCTCAAGCCACGAAGGAGTGAGCGGTCCGCTATCAAGACTGCGACGGTGCTCTCTCAACCACTCCGGGGTCGACCACGCCTCGCTGCTCCATGTCGACACGCGCGGCGGCGAAAGAATACGTAGATTTACGCTCAATGATGACACGCGTGACGGTGAGTCAACGTGGAAGACACCGAACGCCAGCCACTCTGCCAGGTCCTCATTCGCGCAACACTCGAGCTCGAGTTGTTCCAACGACGAAGTCTCCGTTGCGCGAAGTGCCGACGCGATCGCACTGATGCTGTTGTCGCGATCGCTCATGACTACACGCCGCACGGTCGCTGTTGCAGCTGTAAGACTGTGGCGGAGTGAACGCGGCAGCACGTTGCCTGTCGAGTCAAGCTGTAGCGTGTCGAGCTGAAGAGACGGCTGGGACCCGAGGCGCTCGCCCAGATTCTCGGCCGCGGTCGGTGCCAAGTTGCAATTCGATTCAAATCAGAGCCCACATACACGGAACGTCGTCGACGACGTTGTGTTGTTGGTGCGAGCGATGCCCTCGACAATGGTCGTCATCACGACACTAGAGACCCGTCCAGCCAGGAACGTGATCTCCATATCAATCGGACGAGACGGGCGAGACGGACGAGGCGGGCGAGACGCAGGTGCGTCGGTGAACCCACAAGCTGCGAGTGTTTCAGTGAACGCCACGTCGTCTGCGTCATCGTTGTCGTGGTCTCGCGCCAGCGCAGTGAAAAAGTACTTGAGCGACTGCGCTGCTCCCTGTTGACTCACGCTCATGCC
>JAADXL010000202.1:0-43567 GCA_023337755.1 Pythium aristosporum
AATACACAGATAATATATATACAAACTCACACTTGTGGCCCAAGACGTAGGACTTTAACCTAGATCCGCTGGTGCCTCGCCTGGGACGGAGGATCACTCTATCCCAAGCAACCTAAAGGGGGTATTCCAGTTCGCCCCGCGAACCGTAATACAAACTAGCTGATCTGCCCCGCGGACCAGCTATATACCCGGTTATTTGCCTCGCAAATAACCCAAACACTCTCACATACACGCGCTAATATGAAATGCCTCTGGATAAATCCTCGGGCAAAGTGGAAGTAAAGGGGGAGTTGAGCTCCTCTTCAAGCACTCACACGCACCAGCAACCAGCACCAGACCGGTACGACACCAATAGAGGCGTACCTTAACGTAGCTTGACACGTGCTCTTCTTGAGCTGTAGAGACTGGGAGACTTGTGGGGTTCGAAGCAAAAAGCAAAGTTACGATGGACGAGGGCCAGTAGAAACTGGCCCTCTTATACCTACCTACTTTTGTAACTAGCTAGTGACATGTACCCTAAACTACACACCAGAACTGGTTATCCCTATACAAACCTGTATTGAACTGGTAAACCAGTTCTCTAATACCAGTACCAGTCATTCGGTACCACAGGTATCAGTCCGTTGGCACCATGACGATAACCCACGCGTTCCTTGATGATCTGGTACCCAGGGGGAGATAAAGCTGGTCTTCCCTCGTCAGCTTTTCCGAGGAACTTCACAAGACGGGTGGCGCATCGGGATCCAGTTGATTGGGACAACACGGAGCGAGGATGGTAGTGATGGTGAAGCTCTTCAAAGCGATGCAGACGAAGATCAGAACGACACAGATGGCGAACATAGACGTGGTCAGTGTGCAAGACGAAGGACAACTGTTTCACTTCTGCAGTACACAAGCTATCGACTCATGTACGCAAAGACACGCACATTTATCGCTTCGCTGACTGTATCTGCAATTCGTTGTTGACAAATACGTGTGGATAGAAGCGCAGCGGCTCATGTACATTTCGCACGCATCAAGATGATCTTCACCCTGAGTCTTATCGCAGATTGCGTGATGCGCTCGACAGTGATGGTGCCGTGTCATACTCATCGACCGGGAGGCGAATTGTGTTACCTTCGTCTTTCCATGGTTCTCCCCGACAAATACACGAGCAGTATCAAGATGCAATGGCGATCATCCGAAATTACATGAAGCCTGACCTTTTCATCACCATGACATGCAACCGCAACTGGCCTCAAATTTGAGACAACCTACTGCCACAACAGGCTCCGTGGATGCGTCGCCGTGCTTGCGATGACATCGTTGCGATTCCAGTGACGCGCGTCTGCTGCTCGAGGCGATGGATAAGCTCTGTGGATACGTCGCTGTGCTTCCGAAGGCTCCATGGATGCTTCGCCGTGCTTGCGAAGGGATCGTTGGGATTCTGCAGTAAAGGATTTCCAAAGTCTTTCCAAGAACAGACGGGCGACCTCGCCGACGGCTATCCGTTGTATCGCCGACCGGACAACAGCGTTACTGTGCAGAGCAATGGTTATGCCTTCACGAACCAACATGTGGTTCAGTACACTCCATTTCTCACGCAGAAATACAGCTGCCACCTGAGTGTTGAGTTCTGTTCCAGTATCAAGAGTGTCAAGTATCTATCCAAGTACGTTCACAGAGGCCACGATCGAACCAATCAGGCACTTGGCAATCCCGATTCTCAAACGGGACGAGATTGAGCGATTCACAAGTGGACGCTACGTGTCGCAATGCGAGGATCTACATCGCATCTTCCAATTCAAGTTGCACGATCGATCATCAACTGTTCAGCGCTTAGCGGTGCACGAAGACGGGATGCAAAATGTTGTACTCTAAGGTTCAGCAGTTGTTCGACAGGCGCCTGCGATCCACACAACATTGGCCGCATATTTTATACTCAATGCAACGGATCCCACCTCTTGAGCGATTCTATACCATGATATTCCGATGTACTACTCTTGGGACAAGCCATCATCCAGATAGATACGAAGAACGCGTCAACTCCGCACGCCAACAATTGGACGCATGTACTTTGTGTCTCCGACCGACACTGAACGCTTCTGCCTCCGTCTGCTGCTAACACGTGTTCCAGGAGCCACAAGTTTTTTCGACCTTCGAAATGTTAATGGCCATACGTACGATACGTTCGGAGGCGCACGCGTTGCTCATGGGCTAATTCAAGATGACACAGAGCCGTATGGATGCATGGGAGAGGCATGCGTGTCGATCACAAACTGCAGGTAGCTGAGAGCCCTCCTTACCACAATATTGTTGTTCGGCAACGTTGCGAAGCTGAGGCGAATGTGGGATACGTTCAAGGACCAGCTAGCAGCTGATTTCCACTTCGATCGTCGGCGGCAGGATCCTCAAGCGACACTTTCACCAGGAGATATACCAACTGCTCTCAACGAAGTCGAGAGCGATTTGCAATTAGTGGGGAAGTCTCCAAGATCGTACCCAGGTATGGGTATTCCTGAACCGGTGTTTTCTGATGCGGCGTATCAGCCAGATGTTGGCCGCTTTGATCCAGATACTATTGCGTGGTGGACGGACCGCTCACTCAGTCTTTAGGATAACCATCGCCGGCCTTTCTCATGATTCGGTATGCAGCCTATCCGTCAACACTCCATGGCAGCTGTCATTCGAACTTCAGCCCTCACCATATGGAACGAAGTTGGCATGATCCACTGATACTGCGTTGAAGCCGTGGACCGACTGTACTGAGACATCATGCGAACTGTCGATGGGGATTACTCTTCCTAACCTTCGGTGGAAATGTCATGGTACTCGGCGGTGGTTTGAAACAAGTGCTCCCTGTCATCTCACGGGCGTTAAGAGCGCAGATTATTCTCTCTACACTCCCACACTCATCGCTGCGGCCCAAGTTCAACGTGATGCGTTTGACTATCAACATGCACATAAACCGGCTGCTCCAAGAAGGTAGATATGCCACATCTATGACCAATTTCGCGAACCTCCTGTTGCAAGTTGGAGCCGCGTCACAGCAATGTGGCCAAGACAACGCATGTGTTGAATTGCATCCAGAAATCTGCAATCGATGCAACTTTTCCTGAACTCGAGCTCAACTGCACGGATGAACAGTATCTCTTACACCGCGCCGTACTCGCCGCCAAGAACGATGAGGAGATGAATCGCCAGATGCTCAACCGTATGTCCGGCGATGCCACCCCACCATCTCAAGCTCAAACCGGGAATGTCTGTACTCTTGATGCGCAACCTGCGTCCAGCGGCTGGCCTGTGCAACGGGGTTCGAATGATTGTGCGCCATGTGGGACGCGAATCGTTACATGCGAGATCGCCGTCGGAGAGCATGCTGGATCGGCAGCGCTCATCCCACGAGTGATAACCTGTCCATCTGACGACAAGATTCCGTTCCCTTTCCAGCGACTACAGTTCCCGCATCAGCCAGGATTCGCTCTCACCATCAACAAGTCCCAGGGACAGACGTTGTCTTTTGTCGGACTCCTCCTCTCGCCGCCTGTCTCCACACATGCCCAGCTGTATGTTGCCATGTCGCGGTTAGGCTCACCAGACAATATCAAGATACTCACATCACAAGACCATCAAGGCACGTTCACAGCTAAAAATATTGCATTAAGGAGGCACTTATATAAACATATATGTCTTCATTCTTGCCAACGGTCGCCACGCATCACTCCACCCCTCCATTTTCAACACAACCCATCGTTCGCTCTTCCACGCCATCATGTTTGCACTCCGAGTAGATGTCGAAGCCCAAGGCGCCTCGCCACCGGAAGACGAGCAGCTTGCGTATATCTATGTGCATTGCTCAGCGCCTGCTCTTCGTGTGAACAAGATCTACACCAACACCTCACCTCCTCCCCCACCAAGCCGAACGACCGCAGCTACCCCACACCGCCCAACGCCATCCATCCGATCCCAGCGCCAGTACATCCGTTCAACAACAATGAGCCCATTCACGCTGTGACATACCCATACCCACTGCCACGTGTTCAAAACACCGGTGATGTTTACCTCGCCAGTTCTGCGCTCATCGACCTTACCCGCCGCGACATGTAAGTGCTCGGTGGTCGAGCACCGCGTAACTGATAACATAGTTACGTATCCATGTTTTTTCCCTTCTTCAGTTCGGTACGAACTGAACGGATTCCTAACATATCACTATTGCTCATTTGTCAGGGTGGAGTCACCATTTTGGGAATCCTGATTTATCCCTTATAAAGGGCTGTGACTGTATCGGAGTAGAATACCAAAAAACCACACTATTTTGTTCCTGTCTATCTTTATTCTGACACCGTCGATAATTAATCCATCGTTTTTTTTCTGCCCCGTGTATATCTGTTCCTAACCGTTATCGCGCAATTGCAGCCATCCGTCCGCGGCGCCAAACATTCCTCCCCACTCGAGAGCGATGGCGACGACGACGACGGGCGGCGCCGACATGGTGCTGCTGGTGATGCTGCCGGCGGACGACCAGGTCATGATCGTCCAGACCAAGCGCGCGCAGACCATCGCCGAGCTCGAGGCGTACCTCGTGGCCGAGCACGCGCGCGTCTTCCCGGACAGGGCGCCGCTGTCCCGCGACGTGCGCGTGCAAAAGTGCGTGCCCATGGCGCAGGTCGTGAACCGCCGCAAGCGGTCCCATGACCAGGCGCTCGGTAAGGGGCCGCATGCCAAGCCGCAGACGCAGCACTGCTTTGTGGAGCTCTCCAAGACGGTGCAAGTGGGCAACGCGTTTGGCAACATGGAGCAGATTTACGTCGTGCCCAACACCCCGACGCGCGAGAGCGAGATGCAGCAGAAACCGAAGGGGAAGAAGAAGAACGCGAGCGAAAGCGCCGCAGCGTCGCCTGCCGCCGCGACACCTGCGGATGAGAATCCGACTCCTGTCAAGCGCGCCCGCAAGAACAAGGCTAGCGCTGAGGCAACAGCCACGACTCCCACGGCGGCCACAACGGCTGCGACGACTGCGGCAGTGAGTTCCGAGGCAGCGGCAGTGGAGCCACCTGCGAAGAAAACCAAGGGCGAAAAGAAGGCAGACGTGAAGGCGGATGCCCCAGCACCGACGCCGACGAGCGAGACCAGCGAGGCGCCGCCCAAGCCCAAGCGCGGTCGCAAGGCTGCACAGGAAGAAGAGGAGGCACCCGCAGCGGAGGAGAAGGAAGAGGAGGCATCTCTTCCAGATGCTAAGCGGCCCAAACAGTCCTCGTATGAAGAAACATTGGCTGCCGCGAAGGAGCGTATTGAGGCGAGGAAGCGCGCCAAGGAGGAGGCCGAGAAGGCCAAGCAACTCGCCAAGGAAGAGGCTGAGAAGGCGAAGAAGCTCGCCAAGGAAGAGGCCGCGAAAGCCAAGGAAGAGGCTGCAAAAGCCAAGGAACTGAAGAAGGCCGCTGCGGCTGCGAAGAAGGACGCCGCCAAGTCCAGTGAGGAGGCCACCACGTCGGCGGATGACGCGGCTGCTGAGACCGTGGCAGTGAAGACAAAGAAAACATCCAAGAAGGTGGGTAAGAATGCCGACACAAGCGCTGTGGAAAATGGGACGGACGCTGAGAAGGCTGTTGAGACAAGCAAACCAAAGAAGGCGACTGCGGCGAAGAAGGAGACCAACAAGGTCGGCGTGGATGCGACGGTAACGGCAGCCAAGCCCAAGAAATCGACGAAGGAAGCGGATAAGGAAAATGGCACCGAGGCTGTGGACGAGTCGGCAACAGGTGTCGAGAGTGCCAAGCCCAAGAAGGGCTCTGCTGCGAAGAAGGAGGTCGAGAAGAAGAGCGAAGACGCGGCCGATTCAAGTGAGGCAGCCCCTGTGTTGGTGGTAAAGGCCAAGAAGGCTGCCAAGAGCGCCGACTCGAACTCGACGAAGAACAGTGCGGAGGCGACGAAAGAGACGGTCAAGACTGGGGAGACTGCCAAGCCAAAGAAGACCACAAAGGGCGCAGAGGTGAGCCCGAAGACTAAGGCGCCGGAAGCGAGCCCGAAAAAGACCAAGACACCGGAAGCGAGCCCAAAGACCAAAGCCACTGAAGCGAGCCCAAAGGTGAAGGGCACAAAGGCAGTAAGGGCCGCCATTAAGCCCGTTACGGACGCCCTTGAGGATGATGACGCTGTGAAGAAGACAACTGAGACCCCGCCAAAGCGTTTGTTCAAAGATATCTTGGCCAATGCCCGCGCCAATCTGCAAACCAACAGTAAGGGAACAGAAGACAGCGACGACGAGTCGTCGGACAGCAGCGATGACGCGCCGCAGACCACGCCAGTGGTGAAGAAACCAATGGCGGCCCCGGCGGAGACGCATGATAGCTCCACGTCGAGCGACTCGGACTTTGAAGACTCGAGACCCAAGCCGTCGGCCGCAGCCAAAGCGACGCTGAAGGCGATCGCTAAAGCGGCTGGCGACGACTCAAGTGACGACTCGACTGACGATGAAGGTCTGGACTACTCGCAGAGCCTCCTGGCGGACCTGACTAAGAACGGTACGTTGAGATCTATGTAATGTGGAACTTCTGGAGACCACCTGGATCGCTCACATTCGCAATGCTGCCGTCCCCAACTAGATGCTTCGCCCAAGAAAAAGTCGGCGACGCCAACCAAGGGAGACGACAAACCGCGCGCTCGCGCGCAAAAGACGAAGGTTGTGCTCCCGAGTGATGACGCCGACACGTCAGCAAGCTCCCAAGAATCCCAGGATTTGCTCTCGCAGAACAGTACGTCCATGGAGATCGTCTTGCCAGGCTTTCTCTCAAGTGTGCCATTTACTCACCCCACGCTCTGTTCCCCTATAGACCCTGAATCCAACAGCGTGCTCATCTCCTCGCTGTCCAAAAACCGTTTCTCGCTCGACAACATTCCGGTCGCCAAGCTGAAAAAGAGCTCCAAGAACCCATTTGCCGAGTCCGCCCCAGCGGCGGCGAAGAAGCCTACCGGTCTGCCTAAGGCCACGCGCCCTCGTGGCCGCCCACGCAAGAGTGAGCCGTCCGAGTAGATCTCGCCGATGGAGTGTGGAAGCCAGCGAGCGAACCATTTCATGGCGTAAATAGTCATTTTTGTTTCCTCTCTCTAAAACGGCGTTTTCAGCATCTATCTACAAGGCAGCAAGGTGTGTTTCTTACGGGACAATGCCGTTCGTGAGCTTCTGGAAGACGTCGTACTGGCGCGTACGGTAGCTGTTGTGGCTGCGGCGCACGAGGCGAAGCACGTGCTTGATCACTTGGCTCTGGTTAAAGTGGAGCTTGAACAGGGACTTGGTCGCGTTCAGCACGTCGCGCGGGTTCTGCGACAAGAAGCACGGACACGACGACTCCTGCGCCATGATGGCGATCATGAGCAAGACCGTATCGGCGTGTTGCTACGAGAAACAAGAAGCGTGAGTGAGACGTCCATACTAGGAAAAGGTACAAGAAAAAAAAGGAGACCGCCTCTTTACCTGAAGCGCCAAGAAGCCCTGGATGAGCAAGATCACGTAGGCCTTGAAATACTCGGATTGCGTGCCGCCCATGGCCTCGACCATCTCGGCTGTGAGCTTGAACGGCGCCGTCTCGAGGCTAAAGCGTCCGCCCGGCGCGATGCCCAAGATAAAACCAAAGTCAATGTGGACCACGTGGCCGTCGCTGTCGATCATAATGTTGCCATTGTGGCGGTCCTTGATCTGCAAAAAGTGGCACGCGAGCGAGTACGCGGCCATGCTGCGCACGTAGTTGGCCATGGCGGCCTTGTACCGCTCTGAATCGGGTGCGCCATACGTGCGCACAAAGTGGTTCGCCAGCGTCGTGTACCCCGGTCGTTTCTTGAGCGCGTCGAGCGACGTCGCGTTCTTGACATACTCGATCATGCCGGTCGACGCCGACGTCGCAATGATGCGGTACGGCAGCAGTCGCAGCGGCAGCTCGGCGGCCAGGAAAATGTCTTGAAGCTGGCGAATGAGCTGGAGACACAGCACTTCTTGGCGCAGGTCGTCGTTCGACTTGACAATGAACGCGACGCAGTCCCAGTCCTCGACAACGTACCGCGACGACTTGCGAAGGCGCGCCTTCTTTTCTTCAAAGCTCTCGCCAAACGCCGACTCGACGGCGCTCACGCGCTTCTTCTTGGTCTCGTCCACGTATTCGGCGACCGCGTCGAGCTGTTCTTTCAATACGCGAAGCTGCTCGCGCAGCGGCTCGCTCCCTTCAAACGTGGGCTGAGACAGCACGTGCGTTTCAAGCACCGACTCGATCGACTGGAAGGCCGCGAGCGCGGCCTCGGGCTGGAGCTTGTCAAACGTCGCGCCCATGGTCTGCGACGCCGACACGATCGAGCGCTGCTCATCCATGTTGCCACTGCCATTACCTGCACTGCCCTCGCGATACTGGGACGCCCGGTAACTTTCTGAGCCGGCGCGCGGCGACGACGCCGAGGCAAAGGTCGCGCCGACAGCATCGACGATGTCCGTGGTCTGCACGCCTGACTTCCGCCGCGGACTGATGATGCGCGAGGCCGGCGCGAAGCTGACGGACGGCAGCATCGTCGCTGATCGAGGGGGTGGCTTTCGCCGCGGGGTCGCGGGCACTGCCGGTGAGCTCGAATTCGAGAATTCCGATGCAGTCACGGGTGCGGTCGGGTTTGAGCTCGCCCGTTTCGGTCGAGGCGTGGACGAGCTGACCGACGACGACGACGGCGACGCCGCACCGTTTCGAGGCGTGGTCGCGACCGCGGGGGTCGAGAACTCAGGTCGCAAGCGGTACTTTGCGGACGCTGTCGTGGCAAATGCCACGGACGACGCAGCATGATCGTCGTCTGCACGCGCCACTTGCTCGATCACTTCACAGCGCAAGAGCTCTTCGCCGAGCCACTGCGCGTGGTGCTTGTCCGTGACGATTTCGTTCTGCTTCATCCACGAGAGAATGTCGGCGCCGGAAAAGACGCCGCGGCTCGCGGGCAGTTCGGCCAGCAAACTGATCTCCATGTTTTTCGCCATCGAGAGCAGTTGATCGGGCGTGAAGCTCTCGACTTCGTTGCGCATGGACGACGTCGACTTGGATTCAAAGTCCTTGTCCTGGCCCTCACTAGCCGAGCGGCTGCGGCGCGACGTGAACGTCTCTGTGTACGCCGACAGCAGCGTGTCGATCGACTTCGTCGTCATGGTCATGAGTGAGCCGGACCGGCGCCGTCCACCCTGCGACATCGAGTTCGCGCGCGACAGCGGCGGCGGGGCCCCCATCTTGGCCGGGTTGGACGTCACGCGGTCGCGGCTCTCGTCACCATCTTCTTCTTCATTCTCATCCTCTTCCTCGTCGTCGCGACCAGGCTCTCGCTCGTCGCTTTCTTCCACGGTCGAGTAGGCACTATGCAACGTGATCGAACTGTCGAACCGCTCGGCCACTTTAAAGGCTTCCGAGATGCGGTCGTCCCCTTCGACCGACTCGAGCGCGTGCGGTGGAATCGCCTGCGCGATGGCGCTGCTGGTCGCGAGCTCGATAGCGTTCCTGGACCGCTTCGATTCCGCCAACTCGGCCACCGACTTGGCACCGACCTGGCGCGTGTCACCCGCCGGGCTATGGAGCGGGTCGGACTCCTCGTCGTAGTCGCCCACGTAGTCTTCGTCGTCGTCTTCATACACGACCTCAGGAGCTTGCGCGCGCTGGAGCCAAGGATTCTGGCCGCTAAACGAGCTCATTTTCTCGACTTCGAAGAACACGAGCGTCGGCGCGCGCGCGCGGGTCGTAAACACGGTGCCTTCGCTGGGCGCGATCGTGATGAACCGGAGCAGCGCGTCCTCGCACGAGCCGAGCGGACAGAAGGCGTTCTCGGGCATCGTGATGGCCGCGAGCTCTTCCCGCAGCGCTGGCTTGCGCTGCCCAGGTTCGATCTTGCGGAGCCGCTCCGTCATGTCGCACAGCTCGCGGATAAACTGGATCTGGGTCTCAAACACGTTCTTGTTTTCCGCGATCATCTCGTCGCTGGGCGTCGTGGGCACGACGCTGTCCAAGTCGAGGAACTCGGCGGGCAACGCGAGCAGACTCGCGGCCTCGCAGATCGGCCCATACTCGGCCGATCGCCGGTTCGGGCTCTTGTCGAGCAGCGCGAGCAAACGGTTAAACAGACACTGGATCATCGTGGTTTGGATCTCCGAGGCCGGGATGTCGTCGTCCGGCTGGAACTCCCACTCGCGGCGCTGGATCTGCATCTCCAGATTGATCATGAGCAGCTTGCACGTGCTGAGCTTGCGGTACAAGTAGTCGGGGATATAGAGCTCCGATTGGCCAAAGCCGAGCCCGCAGCTGTCGTCGACGGCGGCGCGCGCGAGCCAGTAGAGCACAGTCGCGAATCGCACGTGGAGCTGCGCGGCGTAGCTCACGACGCGCAAGAGCATAGCCGACTTCATGCTGTTGCCCGACCAGTCCATCGTGAGCCACATGTGGAAAATCTGCGGCAGGAAAAACTCAAAGTCCGTGAGGTTGGACGCCGACAGCTCGAGCAGCTTGTTGACCGCGAGCATGTAGGCCTCGTCGGGGCCGTGGCGATGGAGATGGAGCACTTGGATGACGTCCGAGACGCCGAAGAGCTCGTCGCTCAAGAGCGTGTGGAGCGCGTCGACTTCTTCCTGTTCGCTAGGCGTCAGCACCTTGGCCTGCACGGGCTCCACAAGCGCAATGCTGAGCCGCTGGATGAGCATACTGAGATACGCCATGAACCGCTGCACACGGTAGCAGCTCGTGCAGACGCGCACGGCCACGTTCATTTGGTGGTGGCGCAGGAGCGCAAAGCGGTAGCTGTGGTCCGAGCACACGGAGCCGCCGCAGTTGCGGCAGTGGTGCTGCCGCTTGGACGTCGAGTCGAACCGCGCGCCGCACGTCGGATGCGTGCAGCTCAGCAGGCCCTTGAACTTCGGGGCCGCGCCGGCCGCCTTCTTGTCGACAAACGCCAGCCCGCCGGGCGTGAGCACGAGCAACTTCGGGCAGTCGGTCAGGCGCCAGCACGCGACGGCCTCGGCGGCGCCGCGGATGGCCGTGTCAATGTACTTGATCCAGAGGCGCTTGTCGTCTTCACCGTCGGCGTCGGCGTTGAACACGACGCCATTGGTAAAGTAGAGCTTGAACGAGTTGCGGTACGTGTGCAGCAGCCCGCGGCCGTCCCAGGGCTCGACGCGCTCGATTTCGCCGCCAAACACGGCGTTGATCATGGCGGTCGCCGACTCGCGCGACGAGAACCGGTAGAAATTGACGCCGACGCAGCGCACAAAGTACCGCTTCATGCGGTGGTACGTCACGCCTTCGTCGCGCATACTGAGAAAGCCCTTGACGCCAAAGCCGTCGTCCTGGACGCCGTACGACGTCGTGGATTCGCCGGGCGTGAGCGATCCCGAGGACGTGGGCGGCGTCGGCACGATCGAGGTCGTCGAGCCGATCATGGACACGGCCGTGACGACCGAGAGCGGCGTCGCGTCCGGATTGCCCATGGAGGACGACGGTGTCGTCTCCTCTTCGTCGTCTTCCCGTCCGTCTGATTCGCCTTCGTCGCTGCGGAACGCCGCCGCGTCTTCCTCCTGATCCCGGTCCCCCTCGGGCTGCAAGTGGGCGTCGCCCATCCCCACGGGCGTCGTGGCCATGGCGAGCGCTTCGTCGTCTGCTGCCATCTCCGCTGCAAGTGTATCTATGGGGGAGGAAGAGGAGGAAGAGGAGAGGAGAGAGCGGAGCGGAGGGGAGGGGAGAGAGGACCAGGCGGCAGATCAAGATGAGACCACGACGCCGCGGTCTCGAGGTGTCGTCGGTGCGTCTGTCGCGTGCACCAGGGTGAGCCAAAGCACAGTCCAGTAATTCCCCCGATTGAGTGACGAGACCATCACTCCGAACAGAGTGACATTGATATAGAGTGGACCACATGTAGATAAATCAGACGTCAGCGGACCCCTCTGTTGGGTGATATCTGGAGATGCGAAAATTCGATTTATTGTATAATAGAGGGAAAGAGGATGGACCGGCAGTTCGGGGCCTTCGGGACAATCTCCCTCCTGGTGAACATGGAACGCCCAGTTCCCCATACTCAAGCCAAGTGAACGGAAGCGGCCTCCAGCATTTCCGTCGACCGCGCGCCACCAGTCGCCTCTGGGGATCCTGTCTGCGCTCCTCCTCCATCACTCGGTGACTGCTGCTGCTCGTGCGTCTCGAGCGGTTTCCAACGGTTCCATCAGTTCGTGGGAAAACCACCAGCAACCGACTGACGGAATATCGAACGAACTTCCACGCTTCCACGCGCTTGACTGGACTGACCGGCTCTTCTATCGCTGCGTGAGGAAGAGAGGAAGCACCCATCCCAGCGTCAAGCCCGCGCGGTGTTGTCGAGACTGAAGAAGGATTTCCTGTTCAGCGGAACAGCGCAGTCGACAAGTGACATCCCCGGCAGTTTCCTTCTTCCTACTACCTGAAGCAACCTGCGGAAGACATGACGACGAGCGTTTACAGTGGGAGCGCGCGACCGCCGTCGTCCACTGGCGTGGGCAAGAAGAAGCGCCGCCGCATGAAGCAGATGGAGGGACTGCTGCTCATGTCGCGGCCAAAGCTCGACGACGCGGCGCTTGCGGCCATGGCGCGCAACACGGACGATCAACTCAAGCCGCGCGTCGTCAAGCCCAAGAAAGTGCACGTCATGTTGCAGCCGCAGCAGCTGCAGCTCGCGTACTCGGCGCAGGTGCGGACAATGGCGGTTATGAGGCGTGTGTGTGGTATCCGACTAACGTATGGAATCTTGTAGGACGATCAAGAGATGAAAATGCTGCTTGGCCGCGTGGATCTGGTCGGCGCCAAGCTGGAGCAGGCGCCAGATGGCTTTGTGATCCACAGCGAGTCTGGCGCAAAGAAGCTCAAGCTCCACGACAAGGACAAGGCCACGATCGACGCGTGGTTTTTCGCCGTGTACGCGGCCATTACCGAATTCGAACGCACGCCGATCGACGCGACGCCCGCCGACATGGCCGCGTGGATGTTTTCAGGCGTTCTCAGCGGAAGCTTCCGTGACGAAGCCACCGACGGCACCGAGTATGAACTCTCGTGTCAGCTCGTGATCCCGTCGCGTAGCATTGGCGAGCCCAGCATTCGCTGGAAAGTGTGGCGCACGGCGCAGGAGATTCATTTCTTTGACGAGTACGTAAAGTGGTGGGCGCTTTGGTCTTCTCATTGAAGGATGGGCTGACGTTGTCTCATTAACACTGATGCGCTAGTGAGCTACGTCGGATCCCGTCGGTTGCGTCACTGCTGCGTGACGTCTTATTCCCTCGCGACCGCAAACGTGACTCGATCTTCGGCGGACTGCGTCGCAAGTCGATGCACGAACTCAAGGAGCAGCAGCTCTCAGTGTACATTGGCCGCGTGTTTACCATCCGTCAATTGTCCTCTGACCCCGCGGCTCGCGTGATCATTCGGCGCTTCCTTCGGTTTGACAATCTCTTTGAACTCTCGGTGCGTTTTCCTTGAACGACCGCCACTCAATAGATAGCGTGATTGACAATCTGTGTACGAGTAGTGCGAGCAGGTCATGGACAACAACGTACCGTCTACTGAGGCGAGCGTTGAGACACAACCACCTGCCACGCCGCAAGTCGAACCCATCGAGTACCCCACGTCCACGGAATCCTACTCGGCGTACTCGCAAGGCGATGAGACCAACAATGAATCGTCGAACTCTCGCGCTCAAGAGCCTACTGAAACCTTTGAGTTACCTGCCGATACCTTCGAGGTACGATACTTATGAAGTTTGGGGGCTTCGTCACGCCTCTTGTTCTGACAAGAAGCCCTCACTGTTCCTTGTAGGCACCCCCACCTCTCACGTCTGAGCCTCAGACTCGTCTATCACGCTCTGCAAGCGTACACTTTGAAGACGAGTTTGAGGAACTGCCCGATGTCACGCCCGAGGCTGACCCAGTGGCTGCCAAGAAGCTCCACAAGCAAATCATCCGCATGGTGCGCGACGTGTTTGGTGGTGACGAGGATCGCGTGCGAGACTTTCAGGACCAGACCAAAGACTTTGGCCGCGACAAGACTGATGCCAAGGAATATTGTGCGTTTCTCCACGGCGCTCTGGGTTCCAAGCAAAGCTGCATCGTGATTCCCCTGATGGCGAGGTTGATGCCCGACGACGACAAGCGGCTCGCGCTGATGGAGGCCCGTGCGGCGATCATCCGCAAGACTGCCCGGCGTAATCGACGGAGGTCCAAGCAGTTTTCCGAGAGCGTCGTGATGCAACAGCATCAGCACGAGCAGCGGCAAGCCAACCAACAGAATGAATGGCTATCGTCGACGACAACTGCTCGGACGCGACCAAAGTCAGAGAGTCACTCGGCCGTTGGCCCTTCACAGGCACCACTTAGTGCGAGTTACTATGGCCAGCGCAGCTCCATGGTGGAA
Organism: Pythium aristosporum; assembly: GCA_023337755.1. Classification (NCBI taxonomy): domain Eukaryota; phylum Oomycota; class Peronosporomycetes; order Pythiales; family Pythiaceae; genus Pythium; species Pythium aristosporum. The sequence goes on from JAADXL010000202.1 coordinate 14,403, forward strand.
CCGCGGATTTTGTCAAACCCGAGTGACACATCGGGGTTCCAACGGCTGAGCCTAGAAGATTCTGGTCGAAAGAGTCTTCCAGACGCGAGACGCAAGCTGGATTCGCGGCGTTCGTTGAGCATGTTTGGTGAGCCGATTCACACGGACAGAATCGAGGAGGAAAGCTCGGGCGCAAGAGATTCTGAGGATCGAGCCTCGGAGCGAGAGGGTTCGGAAGACCACAGTTACGAGAAGCACCCCGTGTCCCCGAGCCCCGAGATGAAGCCGCTTCCACCCGTGTTCCGTCGAGCCAATTCGAACTCGTGGCTACAGCATCCTCACGGTGGTGGTGCACCTAGCTCCCAGCCAGGGTATGGTCAGCGTGCGCTGCGAACACGGCAGTCGTCACGGTCCGTGGAGTCCATTGGCAACGTATCGTCAGTCGGCGACCACGAGGAACAACCGCCCGCCGACGAGGTCGAAGAGAACCCCGTGCTGGCTCGTCTCAAGAAACAGGGCGCCGTCAGCTTCATGCTAAGATAGGGTGGTAAGGTTGATTTTATTGGATGAATGTGTACTGTATGATTCAAGGCGTGTGTGCGGAAGGAGCTTTGGAAGTGTAGCGAAGCTACAGTTCTCGATAACCGCTTGTTTTGGTCTTGAATATGATGTCCTTCAAAAATAGCCGACAACCAGAATCACCGCGCCAAGTCGTCTACACTTCAGTGTGCTGTCTCGCGTTCACTGGCGCCTCACCACGGATTGATCATCATGGCTGCCGTGTCGGGAGCGGAGCTCCAAGAGGCGTGGCAGAAGATCAAGAAGATGGGCAAGCTGTCCGAGGTGAGGCAACTTCTCCCCAGCTTCTTCATGTTAACGTGTCCATTCACTGCGAATTCTGCAGCCTCCCACGCCCACGCTACCGACGTTTACAGTCCGCACGCCCATCAAGGCACGGCTACTGGGCATTCAGCACTATCTGAATGCGCTCGAGTACAACTACACAGGGACGCTCTACTTTGATGTCAACAAGAACCGCAGTTTCAAGTCGATCGTCAACACGGCCAAGGATATTGTCTCGGATATGCTACCCATCCAGTGCCTCGAAGCGGTCTTCGTCGCGGGATACTTGACCGCCAACGTAGCGGATCTCGAGCGGTTCCCCATCAGCTTCAAGTCTGAGTGTGGCACGAGCATCCACCGTCATATCATCTTGGCCGTGCGGCACCAGCTCAACAAGTGGGGAGCGCTTGGGCTCAGCCGCAGCGAAAAGCTCATGTACAAGGACCTGCGTTTCAACTCGCTCAGCGAGCTCATCCACGACTACTGCCACGGCTTTGACAGTGTCTGCCACAAGGTCACCAAGATCTACATCGGCTTCCCGTTCCCGCACGATATCCACTCGTCGGAGAAAGTAGAGTGGCGTGTGCTGAATGTGCCAATGTCTGGAAGTGACGCCGCCGCTGAGGTCGACGCTCACATTGATGGCTTTGCAAAGGAAGCATTGGACGTGCTAGCGTTCAAGCGAGCAAAAGGCACGATTCCCGACAGCTTCCAGATAAAATACCCACTGCATACGCCCGAGAAGGAACCCGGGAAAAAGTCTCCGGACAGACACAGGCTGCTGAACGGTGCGAGCTTTGAATTCCCTACGATGCCAGACGATGCGGACGCCACCACGCCACCACCAGCGGCAGTCAGGTCCGGTCCTGAGGAAGAGGACACTGGAAAAAAGAACCCGATTCTTGTCGCTCCAGAGAAGCTGGTGTTCAAGCGAGCAGTCGCGGTGAGGTGATTCTCCTGGCGGCATTGGAGCCTAACCAGATAACTAATTAGATATCCTCGTAGAACCAAACGCAGGTATTGCCATCCAATGTGTTCCTCCAGAACACGACGACCTCGCCCTTCAAGATCGAAGTCGAAGAGCCTAGCGGGCAGCTGGAAATCGTCACCAAGTCAACCCATTCGTTCAAGTCGCTCGATGAAAGCGTCGCCAAGGCGACGAACACCTCGGTCTTTCGAGTCTCAGCGGTACGTGGCGGTGAATGATGCGTTGCTGTGCCGATTACCCGCTGACAAAGAGTCTCGCTTGGATTGAGGAGTTTAGAAAGGCATGATTGTGATTGCGATCAAGTGCAAGCCGCCAACCACGACGTCGGAGGTTGCACCCGCATCGACTGCACCTCCACGCTCCACTGAGTCGGCGTCAAAGCGAAGCACGGAGCTAAAGAGGACCAGAACCCCACGTGGGACCGTAGCCTCCTCACAAAAGACCACATCAAAACCCACCCTCGCACCGGAAGAGCCGCCAAAGATGATCGTGTACTTCCGCGCAACGCGGCTGACGCGAGAGGGGGAAGACCAGGCAAACGAACTGGAGAGCGTGGAGACGTATGTGAGCGAACTGCCATTTACTATTGCATCTTAATCAAATGTATAATCCAAAGCGCGGTTGCTTCACTCGACGATCTGCACCGTCACGAAGATTGGAATAACGTCGTCTCCACTGTTGACACCATCGCACACGAGGTGATACGTTCCAGCAAGCGTCGTCGTGGGCAAGGCCACGTTTTCGAATATCGAGATGCCGGCCTCGTTATGCACGATGACTTCCGGAATTCGTTCTTCATCTGGTGTAGGCACGTCGGGTCCACCTTCTCCAAGTGGAATTGATTCTCCACTCGGTGCTAGGCCACGTCCACCATCCGAGGGTGGTGATGCTGATATAAATTGCCACTGGGAGGGTGGAGACATGGCTTCACTTGGATCTGATCCTTCTGGCACGGACTGCACAGCGGCGGGAATGGGACCTTCAAAGATTCGCAGTCGAAGCAGCCGGCCAGACTCGCCACGTACAATAGACGGAGAATCCTCGTGGTTAGGCTCGTGAAGACTGACCCCAGCGAGAAGCGGCAGTCGAAGAAACCCCTTCTTCTTGTCCAACATGATCACCCCGGGAATGTCCTGGTAGTCCATCTCCATTGGCTCCTTGCCGTTGGTCGGTATGCTCTCGTCTGCGCTTCGCCGGACCACCGTCTTGAACGTGAGTTTGGTTGTTGGAACTGGGAGACACCCAGTGCATTAGACATGAGTTTTAACATCCAGTACTAAAGTACTAGTCTCGCACCGATAGGCTTGTCGTTCACCCAAACGCCGTCAAAAACAACTGAGCTCGTTGTGGTGGAGGCTGAAATCAACCCGACGCCGTGGCCACATCGCTGCCCATTAAGCCATTCTCCATCATATAGCTGCCGACCATGAGCGTCCTTCAATACGCCACGGCCACATATCTTCCCATCCACCCAGTCGCCGTCGTACGTTGACCCATCCGTTGCAAATCGGATCCGGCCGTTCCCGTGGGGTCTGTGGTGATAAAAGTCGCCACGATAAACATCCCCATTCACCACACGCAGTTCGCCAAGTCCGTGCCGCTGGTTATTCCTCCAGTGGCCTTCGTAGACCTCCCCGCTCGAGGCGATAAACACACCCTCGCCATGACGCTCGCCGCGTCGAAATTGCCCGTTGTACGTGGACCCATCGGGCCACCGTCTCAGCCCAATGCCATCAATCTCTCCGTTCTCGAATTCGCCTTCGTACGAGCCACCATCCGGAAGAGATAATACGCCACGACCGTCCATCTTGCCACGCTTCCAGTCGCCATCATACCGGAAGCTACCGCCGGGAAATACGTACGAACCGTGGCCATCGCGCAGGCGATCGCGGTACTCCCCCACGTAGGCCTACACACATGAGAGGGGCGATAGAGTATAGTGAGCGTCGTGGGCGCGTAGCTTGTGAGTGGTGCAGTTTTACCATGGTGGGACGTTTTCCTACGCGCGCCAAAAGCTCGTTGAACGCCCGTCTGCGCCCCTTCACGAGTGCTTCCCACTGTCACACGTCACATATTTTACCAGGTTAGCTGGGTGGCCATCAACATCGCTGCAGAACACGGACCACGCGTTTTCTCCCTTCGTGTTTCTCCTGATCTATTTGTAACTCTATCCCTTCATAATTCGTAAGCTACGCCTCGCGTCTGCCAGTCCTACTCCATGAAATGCTCCATCGCCTTCTCAAACACGACCGCCATCACAGCAAAGCCCGCGGCGCCCTTGGCAGTCTGCTTCATCAAAACTGCACACCACAACGCAGTTGAATCAGTGGATTCCTATCAGAGAACCCACAGCACGATTCAGAAGACCATCCAACTCACTCTGTGGTCCCATTTGCCGTGCCGACCACGCCGAGAGCATGCCGCCGGCGACGCCACCGGCGATCATCGGGTTCAGCACGTCGTGGCTCGCGCGCTCGCGCTCAATCACGCACTCGAGACCGGCAAACACAAAGCCGACCATCGCAAAGTCCTATAGACCATTCGTCCATACAAAAGCGTCAGCTCACGGCCAGACGTCTCGCGCTCGCATCTACCGACCTTGGCAAAGTAGACACTTCTCGAGTACATCGTGTTGAGCGACTTGCGGAAGCCATGTGACAGCTATTGCAGAAGTATTACACATCCATCAGTAAGATGAGACTGCTTGCACATTCTCGAGAGCTCAGCGAGCAAAGTAAATCACCTGCTGCCGCATGGTCTCGCCGACGATCTCGCCGTGGGCGGCCTCGAACGTGCCCAGGAACGTGCCCAGCCCGACGCCCATGCCGACGCCGGCGACCGACGCGACCACAGACTTCTTGAGGCAGTTCTCGCGCGAGTCGTTCACAAACTTGGCCACGTGCAGCAGCACGCGCTGCGGCGGCGTCGACCCGTCCATTGCTTCGGCTTGTGTGACTCGCTTGGTTTTGTACCACCATTTCTCATAACGCATAACCGTTATCATTTTATAGAACACAGAGTGCAGGTCCTCCATCTTCGCCCCATTCCTCCACCATGATGCGGGTCCGGCTGCGCGCGCCCGGCGACGAGAGCGAGCCGCTGCCGGCGGCGACGCCCGTGAGGCGGGCGTCCCTCTCTGCGCAGGCGTCGCCGCGCACGCCGCCACCGCGTCTGCCGCAGGTGCTGGACGTGCGGTCGCCCGACTTTATCGAGCAGCGGCTCGAGAACCTCAAGCGCAAGCCCAACTGGCTCACGTACCTCGACCAGTACGTGCAGGCCTATCCAGAGGACGACGACGAGGACGGTGGAGGAGATGGAGCGAAGCCTTCGACGGAGGAGGATGCGGACGGCGACGGAGGGTACGATGCCGATGATGAAGCTGCCGACGATGAGGACGACGGGCCAGGGTACTTTCGCTCGCTGGTTTACGCCGTTGGCGTGGTCGCGCTGACGCCCGTGTGGGCCGTGACGTTCCCGCTGTGGAGAAATAAGGGACCAGAGTGCGTGCGAAGCTTTGAGGGTGGTGTCGAGGTCTGGATTGGGTGGCCTACTAACGTATGAGTTGGTGGTAGTTTTTGGCCGCTCGGCAGTCCGTCGTTGTGGGATCTGTACAAGCGGTCGCTGTGGCTGCTGGCGTTTTTCGTACTGGCAGTCGAGCTCATGTACTTTGTCATCTGCAAGGAGCTCCCCGAGTGGGGGCGGGAGACGTGGTACGTGCTGCAGGTCGAGTTGGAGGATATGCTCGATGCAACGAATGCGTGCCGCGCCGCCGTCTCGCGCGGCAGCGAAGTGCTCATCCGCGAGCTGTGTGCACCTATCGGGATCGACATTGCCGTGCTGCAACTCACGGCGTGGACCATGGTTAAGACCCACCGGCGATGGGGCCGCGTCGTGCTGCTCGTGCTGGCGGGTTTGATATTCGTGGATGTGCCGGGCAAGATCAACATGGCGCTACAGCCGCTGCCCGTGATCTCGGGTATTGACCAGCCGTACGCTTTGCTAGATGAAGAGATTTTGGTACGTGGCGACAGAGCGATGGCATGAATCGCAATGACCGGTGGCTGAATCAAGATGTTGAATCTGGCAGGTGGCCTTTACGGGCAATAATTTGCAGCCTGGCGGCACGATCGCGTGGGTCTCGTACTGGGGCTGCGCCAGTACCTCCCCTGTTACAACGTGTGATCTGCAGTTCCCTGCGACCTTTGACAAAGGCTTTGCGGCCGTGACGTTCACCGCGATCGACCAGTTCATTCCGTGCTATCGGAATCCACCAAATCCCCTTAAAGCCGAGGACTTCTTATGCTTTGAGCACATTCGCTTACCCGTCAAAGACAAGCAGAGCATTCCAGGGTGGTCTCGGGGCAACCAGGGCACTGTCAAGGCCACGAAGCACAAGAAGGAGACGAAGTCTGCCGTGTTTGAGCCGACGATGACAGATGAAGAGGCGATACTCGACCACGAGCGAGCAGAAGAGATTGCGTACGCGCGACGACTCGCCGAGGAGAACGAGCGCGTGAAAGGCTCAGCACCGGCCAAGAGCAAAGACGAAAAGAGAACGTCAAATCGCTCCAAGAAGAAGAAGCCCCAGCAAAAGATCAAGTCGGTGGTAGTGGACCCAGCCACGGGCAATGCCAAAGACGAGAGATAAAGACCGTACGTGACTCACGTCAAAAGCAAACCAAACATTACGGTTTGAACAAGCCACACCGTCTCTTACGCTCTTGGATTCACTAGGGAGACTAACTGGATCTACACGACGGAGTCGTTCGCTGAGCTGTTGTCTGTGCCGACGAGCGCCTCGCGGATGGTCTCCCCGAGACGCGCGAGCTTGCCGCTCTCCTGGTCACTCGCCTGGGCCGCCAACTCGACCTGCTTGTCGTGGAAGATGCGTTGCTGTTCCATCATTTTTTCCTTCATGGCGAGTTCTCGTTCGCGGAGCTCGACTTCTTTCTTGAACTTGGCCTTCTCAAACTCGAGCCGTTCGCGGTCGATCGCGAGCTGCTCGAGCAGGTGCTTCTCATAGTCAAAGTGACTGCGCGCGCCTGCTGCGACCAAACGGTTATTTCGTTTCCGCAAGTAAGGCAACTCCTCCACGTCCGAGATGCCAAGCTTACCACTGTACGCCTAGAGAGAGAGAGGAGACACGGGGGAGAAATGAGAGGACGACACACGCCACATCCACCCGCAACAGGTGAGACTTTCAGCACACACGACAAGCGGTTGCCAATCAAACGTACCATTGCAGTTGAAAAATGGTGGCCCGTCGCTGACGAGGAAGAAGTCGTCGTCAACGTGCCATTGCCCGGTCCCTGTGCGTCCGAGAGGTTTGCGTGGATCGCCTGCGCCTGGGCCTGCGCGTACGCGATGTCCGACTCGGCGTTGAGGACGACGTCGTCGATCGGGAGTCCGTCGTACTGGAAATCGCCGTGCATTTGCAGGTACCGCGAGCGGATCGACTCTTGCTTGGGCAGCATCTCGTACTCGGACCAACGACGCGGGTGCGCGCCTTGCAAGTGGCTCCGGATATTGTCGACGCGGAACGCGCGGAAAAACTTGGTCGTCGTGAGCGAGCGGCGGCGGCGCTTCTTGGTGTCGGCACCATCGCCGGCATCGGCGTCTTGCTGGAGCAGCTGCTCGTACTTGCCTTCGCGCCCGAACGCCTTGCAAAAGCCGCACATTGCGAGCGTCACGTCGTTGCTCACGGCGTCGCGCTCGATCGCCAACAAACCAAACTCCATTTCGTACTTTGGCTGCCAGTTGTGGCGGCGCGAGCGCTGCTGCTGCTGCTGCTTGCTCGCCGCGCTTCCGCCGCGCTTGCCGTCCCCCTTGAGCTCATCTTTGCCGGCGACGTCATAGTCGCCAGCGTCATCGTCGTCGTCGTCGTCGTACTCGTCGGCGCCGTCCATCTCGCTCGCGCCGCGTTTGCGGCGTCCGTCCGAGTCGCTCGCGGTCGCATCGTCCAGCGCGACACTGGCCGCGTCCACAAGCGACTCGTTACTGGGCAGAGCAGCAGATGCGGTCGCCGCGTCACTTGCTCTCGCGAGCATCCTGCGCGAGTGTCACTTGAAGGAGCTGCTGGGGAGAGACCCTGGAGTGAACTGTGCACCTCATTCGAGGCGCCAGGAAGCGCTGGTCCGAATACAGTGTGGACCACATCGGATACCCTAGACTAGAAAGTATCCTGGTTTTGTACTTGAATAGTGTGGTATGCTGGAATTATTATGTGGTACGAGGTGGAGTGTTGGTCCTTATTTCAGGCGGATCTGCAACATAAGCATTCCCAGATGAGACGCTGGATCTATGGGGCGCTCGCGGCGCTGGCGCTGCTCGTGGGCGGCGGTGTCTATATCTACGACACGCAGTGGAACGACTTCTCTTCGCTCAACCATTATGAGGTGCGGCTTGCGCTTCATGGTACTTTAGATTGTTGGAAACCGACGAGAAGATTCTGTTCTTATTGCGCAGGCATTGGGGGTCGCGCCGACGGCGTCCTCCGGCGAGATCAAGCGCGCATTCCGAGAGCTTTCGCTTCGGTACCACCCAGACAAAGTGTCGTCCGAGCTGAATACGCGTCGCTTCCACCGGATCGCAGGTGCGGAGCATTTATATCATGTGGGGCTCCCACCCAATCGTAAAGTGATTTTGTTATACAATGATTGCATTAGACGCCGCGCGAGTGCTTTCGAACGAGGAGTCGCGTGACTTGTATGACGCCCAATTGAAAGAGGAGCAGCGCATGCACGCGTTTCAGCAAGATCAGGCGTGGCAGCGGATCCGCGTGTTGCCGCGGTCGCGCAAGCCAAGCGAGATTGTCTCGTTTTACCTGACCGAGTTCCCGTGGCAAGTGCTGGCGCTGGTCTTGATGCTGCTGGATTTCATGCTCTTCTTCAAGGCGCTCGTCGTGCTCGGGTGCATTGTCTTTGTGTTTGACGTGGCCAGTCGCTTATTGGGCCGTGTGCTCGATGCGTTTCGCCCCGGATTCGTGGGCGTCGCGAAGGAGATCAAAGACGATTCGCTGCGCGCGGCTCGTGCTCGCCAACAAAAGATACTGGAAGAGCGGTCAGCGCAAGCACAGACGGCATTGCTACGGAAGCGGCGATCCGAGCGACTCGCGCGAGCCGAAGCTGGACAATGAGCATCAGCATTATAGACACTGCATCGCGGGAGCTGGAGGCGGCTTTTGCACCTTTACAGAGCACCACATCGTTGCGGGATCCCTTTGCCTGGAGGCGGATTACGCTCGACAGTCTCTCAGCGTTCGGGGGTCAAACCGGTCAGTGACCCCGTGTTGACATGTGACGTGTTGACGTGTGAAAAGTCCCGTAATTCTACTGCACGACCTCACGGCACGGCGGTTAGAGCCTGAATAAACTTGGGTGACGAGCGACCATCGCGACCATGGTGTTGGCAAGCACGCGGGACTTGAGTATGATGCGTTTTGCCAAGAGGAGCGCGCTAGACACGGTCGTGTGGCTGACTGGCTCACGGCACCGTGGGCTTTCCCGTCGCGACGTCTTACGGATGTCCCGTGGCTGGCTGGCTTCCCAGAAGTCGCACACAGGACTGGAGGCGCGAGGACGTCGGGCGGTGAGACGTCCGGTCCATTAATAGAGACTGGCACTTGCAGGTCAGATCCATAGCCTTCGTTGAGGCTCCCCCAATCCAAGGAAAGCGTAGCCATCTCAGAAGCTAAAGACGTTGAAGTTGCGAGAAAGGACAACGGACGCCTTGGCGTGGTCGTCCCAGCGTAGGCAAGCAATACCAAGCGCTGTAGACGGAACTCGCTCGAATCCAAGATGGCGTCGACGGACGCGCCGGTGATCAAGCCGTCGGCAGACGCTCGGCGCAGTACCACTAGGACGCCCACGAGGACCCCGCTTAGTGCCGAGCCACCGCCCGCGAAACCCAAGTACGACTCGCCGTTTGACGCGAGCCTCGCGGCGGCGCGCAAGCGCGCGCAGCACGAGCGGCTCTGGGAAATGTTTGCGACATACGCTCTCCAAATGTCGTCCGAGGACCCGACGCGCATGCGCGTCAAGAACGTGTGCAGGCTGCTCCAGGACTGCGGCGTGATCGACGGCTCCAACTCGGACGAGGCCAAGCTGATCGAGAACGAGGTCAAGATCGTCTGCGACTCGTTTCTCAAGCTCACGCCGAGCGACCGCGACAACACCAAACGCATGGACTTTACGGCCTTTCTCGGACTGCTCATGCACTTTGCTCACATGAGCGGCGACCAGGACGCCACGCGCGCCTACGACTCGCTCGTACGGACCTGTCTGGAAAAGCAGCAAAAGCCCCGCGTGCGCGTGTCCGTGGTCAAGGACATGCAGGCGTGCCGCAAGGTTCTCCAGGCCTTTGACGAGCCGCTAAGCAAGCTCTTTGCCTTCTTCGCCTCGACGAGCCACGCCAAGCTCGAGAAGCTCGACCCGAAACGGGCGCAGCTCAGTCCGCCGCACATGGGCTACGCCGAGTGCCTCGCGTTTGCGCGCACGTACGGCATCATTGCCCACGGCGTGCTCACGACGACCGAGTTTGCGACGCTCTACATGGACTCGCTGGCCAAGGCCCCAGCGGTGGAGTACGAGCGCGTGCTCACGAGCGAAGGCTTCCGCGAGCTCGTGGTACGCGTCTCCAAGCGCGCGTGCCCAGGGGACCACCTCAGCGCCGAGCGCCGACTCAAGGGGCTCTTCCAGCTCATGTGGCTCGCGTCCGCGTCGACGTCGCCGCGCGCGCTCAAGATCACGGACGTGCTCAAGACGGACCGCGTGGACGTGACCAAGCTCTTTTTGCTCCACTTTGAGAAGTTCTGGAAGCGCGAGCACTACGAAAACTACGTGGGCGACCGCGCACTGGAGCACCACGACGGGAGCGTCGACAGCAGCCAGGCGACGCCACCAGGTGTGCCGTTGCGACGTGCCGTGTCCAAGCGCCTCAGTCTCTGCGTGCAGACCACGGGCGGCAACGAAAGCGGGCAGCCAAAGACGCTCCAGAGACGCTTTTCCATCCAGCAGCCGCCGTCGTCCTGATTCCCACGCGAGCCAAAACGAATCGTGCGTGCTTTTTTCGGTGTGCAAAAATGAATTTCAACATTTAGGGTGGTCTCCTTTCTCTCTATGTCTTTCTCAGTTTACTACATGGCGAGGGGCTGCATGAGCGAGAAGCTGCCCGTGCCCACGCGCGGCGGTTGGCCCAGCACGAGCCGCGACGACGAGCCGTCCAGGTTGTCGTGGAGCCCGTTCATGGCGGCGTCCGTGAGAAACTTCATGGACGTTTCGAACGTGATTTGCTGGAATGCCGAGCCCTTGAGCGCCATGCCCATGCGGTTCATGGGCATGTAGCCGCCGGCGTTCGTCATGTAATCGGCGATCAGACTCAGGTGGCGGTAGTCCACACTGATGCCGTAGACGCCGAACACGTCGTTGATTTGTTTCGAGATGGACGCGCGCGCCGCCTCGACGCCGTACGTCTGCAGCACTTGGTAAATGTCGTTTGTAGCCAATTGGTTCACGTCGAGCAGCTCATCAAACGCCCAAATGGCTTCAAAGTTGAGGCCCTCGGTCTGCACGCACGGGGTCTCGTCCTGGGCGTCGCCGATGCGCTGCTGGATGAGGTAGCACCGCGAAATGCCCGGGCAGTGGCGCACGAGCACTTGCTTGGCGACCTTTTCCACGAGCGGCACCATGAGCAGCGTCTTGGAATGGGTCGGGAACCGCAGCCGCAGCTCGACAAAGCTCTCCTTGCGGTTCGCGCCGCAGTACATGAAGCACGCCTTTTTGCGCACGCTCAGCGGGACGCTGAGCGACTCGAGGCCGTTCGCCAGGAAATCCTTCTTGCCCTGAAGCGTCGGCGTCTCCGTGTCGCTGTCGCTCGAGTCTTCCGTGTCGCTGCTGCCGGCTTCCGGACCTCGTTGCGTCTTCTTCTTCTTGCTGCTGCTCATATCGTCGTCTTCCTGGTCGCGCAGCAGCCGCTGCTCGTCCTCGTCGGCCTCGCCGTAGCCTCGCGACTCGTCCCGTGCACCAAAGCGCAGCGTGCCCTGCTCGTCGTCGTCTTCCTCTTCGTCGTCATCGTCTCCCTTGCCCGTCTTCTTGCCACCGCCCACGGCACCGGCCGCGACGTCGGCGACGCTCGCGACGCTGGCATTATCGCCGGCCTTTTTCATCTCGCGCGAAATGACCGTGAGCAGCTTGCCAATGAAGCTGCCGGCGACCGTGTCGTACACGTCGTCGCTCGAGAGCCCGAAGGCCTTTGAGATCTCCTTCATCTTGTATAGTGTGAGCCGGATCGAGTACTCACGCACCCAGAGCACGCCGTTCTCGCTCGGCTTAAACTCGTCCACAACGCGCACGCCCTCCTCGTGGTGGAGCAGCTCGGCCAGCGCCACGCGGTTGAGCTTGCGCTCGACGTCCTTGGCGCGGTCACTCGCCACGCCGGCGCGCAGCGGGATCGTCATCATGGGTGTCGACATCTTCTGACTCGCCGTCATGATGATCTCGCGCAGACGCGGGATTCCCAGCGTCACGTTAGCCGCGCCATGACCGGCCAAGTGGAACGTGTTGAGCGTCATTTGTGTTGACGGCTCGCCCACGCTCTGGGCCGCAATCACGCCGACATTCTCGCCGGGCGCGGCCATGCTGCGCATGTAGTTGACCCACACGAGCAGCTGGAACGCGTCCGGCCCGACCATGTGCTTGGTCTGCATGACCGACCGGTCAATCTCGGACTCGTCATCGCCCTTCTTCTTGTTCTTTTTCGATTTCTTCTTCTTGGAGACAGAGAGCTCGAGGCACTGGTTCGGGTTGCGCGCATTGTAGCTCTCGAGCTTGGCCTGGAGCCGCTCGGAAATGAGCCCAACGTGGTCGTTCAGCGGCAGCGCCTGCATCACGGGGTCCTCGCTCGAAGCCCTGATGATCTCGACGCGACCGGACATAGCCTTGGTGAGATTGCCGCTGCGCTTGACCTTGAACGCGGCCGTGCGCGGCACACCAAAGGCCTTGAGCCCCGTGTCGACGTACTGGAGATCGTATGTGCAGTCGCGGCCGTCTTCGTACTGCTCAGCGAGCGCCAGGATCTCGGCTGCGAACCAGCCTTCTTCAATGCAGCCTCGCTTCCACTTGGTCTCGCCGGGCTTGAGCCGGCGGCTCAGCACGCGCACGCCAGCGCGGAGAACGCTGGTCGTCTTGGCGTACTCGCGCTGCGTCGCTGCTCGCGCCTCGGCGTGGAGTTGGAGTGGCTTCATAATGTCGAGCTTGGTGTGCTCAAAGAACGAGGCGTCAATGCCGTACTTGTGCGAGATGCTGCGGTGGTTCATGGCCTGGAACGAAAACTCGGCGTCCTTGCCCGAGAGCAGCGCCGTCTGCATGGGGTCCACGCCGTCTTCGCCGTAGAGAAACTGCACAACGTTGCCGTCGCAGTTGCGCACCGTGTGGTCGTACGCGACCTGGAGGTCCTCCATGTGCTTCATGAGGCACCGCTGCAAGTAGCCGCTGCGGCTCGTCTTGACGGCCGTGTCCACGAGCCCTTCGCGCCCGGCCATGCAGTGGTGGTAGTACTCTTGCGGTCGCAGGCCCGTCAAGAAGCGGTCCGTAATGTAGCCGCCGGCGCGCGGCGCCGGGTCGAACGGCTCGTACGACGGCAACGAGCGGCCGGAACATAGGATCGGCACACGGCGACCCTCGAGCGCCTGCTGGCCAAGGCCACAGGAGATCTGCGAGTGGTTCACCATCGAGCCCTTGGCGCCCGTGAGCACCATGAGCGAGAACGCGTTGGCCGGGAACGGCTTGGACTGGCCGCTCGGCAGACACGTCTTGATAATGTCCGAGTTGGAGCCGTGCACGCAGCCCATCATGTGCGCGTCGAGCGCCGCCGCGTTGGCCGCCGCGTCGGGACCGCTCAGCAGCACGCGCATGCGGCTGCGGATCTCCTCGCGCTCGGCGTCGTTCATGCGGCGCTTCTTGCCGAGCTGCGCTTCCGACTCGTGCTTGAGTTCGAGCAGCTCCGTGAGTCCGGCAAACTCGGCGTACGCCTCTTCGCCGAGCACCTCCGAGTCGTGCACGAGCTTGCGGCGGCGCTTCTCGGCCGCGCGGTTGAGCGTGAGATCTTCGAGCGCACACGTGTGGCCGGCAAACTGCAGGTAGCACGTAAAGAGCCGCCCAAGCGCGGTGAGCAGGTCCGCAGCGATGCGCGCGCCGTAGATCTCGTAGGCCGCGTGCACGAGGCCGTTCATGGACGCACCAAACTGGCTCTTGTCCAGCACGCCCTGCAGCAGCTCGCCATCGCGGAAAATGACGACGTGCTCGCCGTTGAGGTTGCCGTACAGATCGCCCTTGATCTTGGCCTTGCTGTTGAGGTTGAGCTGCGGCAGTCCCTTGGTCAGCAGCTTGAGCAAGGACGTGACGACCTGCTTACCCGTCCAGCGCACTTGCGGCTTGAGCATGGCCGGCGGCAGGATCTCAATGTGGGCCTTGTCCACGCTCATGCCCATGTCTTCCATGCTCGCCCAGGCGTTGAAGAGCAGCTGCATGTACATGTCCTTGGTCAAGAACGTGTCGCGCTGCGTGAGCTTGACGCCCGAGTCGACGTGGTCCTGGATCAGACCACGTAGCGGCGACCCGTCCGTGGGCACCAGGTACTGGTAGTCGTTCGCCGCAATGTGGTACGCCTCGGCGCGTGCGAGCTCGTTCTGCGGAAAGTGCATGTTCATTTCGTCGCCGTCAAAGTCGGCGTTGAACGTGTTGCAGTTGGCGTAGTGCATACGGATCGTCTGCATCGTCGGGTTCGTCAGCACGCGCGTGACGTGGGCCATCATACTCGGCTTGTGGAGCGTCGGCTGGCGGTTCATGAGCACGACGTCGCCCGTCTGCAGGTGGCGCCACACGCGCTTGACGCGGTTCTTGCTCGCGCCCTGTGCACTCGCCGACCGCGTGAGCAGCGTCTTGCTGAGCGCTTCGCGCTGGTGCGGCGAGCGCTTGGTGAGATCAATCAGGCGGCCGGTCTCGCTCTCGACAAAGTTGGCGCCCGGGTGCACATCGGGGCCATTGATCACGAGTTGCCGCATCTCTTCGACGTTCCACGGCGTCACGGGCTGGGGGTACGTGAGCGTCTTGGCGAATCGCAGGGGCACGCCGATCTGGCTCGTGCTAATGTACGGGTCCGGCGAGATGACGGACCGCGCGGCGTAGTTGACGCGCTTGCCCATCATGTGCTTGCGGAAGAGACCTTCCTTCTTCTCAATGACCTGCTTGATGCCCGGCGGCGCGTCGCGCACCTTGGTGCTGTCCACGAGCCCGTTCACGGCAGACTGCAGCTCAGTCCAGAGCGTGAGCTTGCGCGCCAAGTTGATGGACGCGTCCTCGTCGTCGCTCTCGTCTCGCTCCTCGTCGCTCGCCTTTGGCTTGCGCTGGTAGTTGTCCGTCTGCACAATGCTCTCCGAGAGCTGGAGGATCTTGCTCAGCGCCGAGTTCTGCGCGTGCTCAAACATCTTGTCGCCCATGAACACGGGCGGACGGAACCGCGACGGCGCCACGGGCACGACGTTCAGAAAGAACTTGCGCCAGCCAGCGGCTTTCGCCTTGGCGCGACCGTTGGCGACGCTGCGGTCGCCGTACAGCAGCTCCATGAGTCCGTCCTCGGTGCGCCACATCATTTGCAGCTGCGACTGCACTTCGAGCGGCGGCAAAAACTTGCTGCCACCAGTCGCGTCGTCGGCGGCCGTGAACTTTTCCATGTCGGCGTCTGAGTCCGAGTCGTCCTCGTCGTCGTCCTCGTCCTCGCCGGCCGACAGATTGCCCTGCATCGTGTCGAGCGCCGACGAGATGGTAAGGTTCTTTTGGCGGTTCACTTTGCGGGACCGTTCGCTAAGCGGCCTGAGGAAAATCTTGGCACTCGCGTCGTGGCGAACGCCCGGCGAGATGGCGCCGCAGTTTTCGCACTTGTTCTTGATGCCCTTGAGGAACTCGGCGTGGAGCTTGTTGCGCTGCACTTCAAAGACGCGCGGTAGCGGCGCGAGCTTGTGGGTGTGGGCGTGGTCCTTGGCGCCGGAGAGCGCGAGCCGCTCGTATTCGTCGAGAATGGCCTGCTGCCGCTGGAACGTGCGCGTGGGCGGCTCATCTTCGACGGCGTTGCGCTGCTCGAGCAACTCCGAGAGCATCGCTGCCTCCTCGTAGAAGCCGTTGTCGAGCAGCAAGACCTTGACGCGCAGCACGCGCGAGCGCGCCGACGCCATGCGAAACTTGTGGCACGTGAAGCACTTTCGCTTGAGCAAGTTGAGCATCTGCATAAAGAGCACGGGGTTGTACACGGGCACGGGCAGCTCAATGTGGCCCAAGTGGCCGGGGCACTCCTTCTGGGTCTGGTGGCACGTCGGGCAGAGCACATTGTAGTCCACGGGGCCGAGCGCGGGGTCGTAGAGCCCGCCGAGCACGGCGTTGTTGAGCGCGTCGTACGAGACGCGGCTCGTGAGCTGCTTGACCGAGAGGTCGCGGATCTCGTCGTCGCTGTAGAAGCCGAACGCGACCTCGCGCACCTCGTAGCGCAGGATCGTCTGGTCGGTCGCCGACTCCATGGCGTTCGCTCAGTCGGGGAAATGCGGCGGAAGGCGAATGGCGGTGCGCGCGTAGCTCTTCGCGGCCAATGGTGAGACGCAAATGCACCAATCGCTTTTCCACCAATAATAGACGCTACCATAATTTCAACCAATCAAGTACACTTGCGCTGCATTTTATCCAATCACTAATATAGAATGAAAAACGGATGGTGATTGGATGAAATTCGAAATGTAGCCATGTGCGGCAGATCTCAACCGGTCAGATCGACTGCTGTTGCTCGGCTCGCAACAGCGTCTGCTGGCCGTTGGCACCCACGGTATCCTTGTCGGCGTACGCATCCAGCAGAAGACGGACGAAGTCCGAACGACCTCTTGCTGTGACCACCTGCAATGGAGTCTCGCCTCGGCCATCGCGGTGATTCACGTCGGCCCCCGCTGCGAGCAAGATCGAGACCATCTCGGGGTAGTGACTGCGTAACGCGACCAGCAACGGCGACTGGTCACCGAGATTCACGCTTGCGCCCAGAGAGAGGAGCTTGCGCACGAGCGCCGTGTTTCCCGAGCTTACGGCGCACGCCAGTGGCGTATATCCTTCTGTATTCACCGCGTCAATTTCTGCACCCTCTGCGATGATGACGTCAATAAAAATGAAGTTCTGACTGCTGTACGCGTAGTCGGACGCCGCCTCATGCATCACCGTACTGCCGTCCATAGCCGATGTGGCGGATGTCGGCGCCCGCAGCAGTGAGAAAACTGATCGTGTCCGTGTATGCGGGCTGTGTAAGAGCCGTGTGACCCCATCGGTCGACGGCGTTGACGGTCGCGCCCGCCTTCAACAGCATGTCCATGATAATCATACAGCCCACGCGGGAGGCATACATGAGCGGCGTATAGAGGGCCGTCTCATCGGAGTCGTGATTAGCGATGGCTGGTTGACATTCGCACCAGCAGCGAGGAGCTTCTTCACTATGGCGGTAAAGCCCATGCCGCACGCAATCGTCAACGGAGTCAGGCCGTCTCTGGTCATCGCATTCGGCCGGGCTCCTGCTGCCAGCAGTGCGCCGACCACCGCCGCGTGGCCGCGCTCCGTCGCGTACAGCAATGCCGTGCTCGAGTCAACGCGGTGCATGCGGTTCACGTTGGCTCCAGCCTTGAGCAGCAGCTGGACAGAGCGTAGGTGGCCGTTCACGGACGCAAACATGAGTGCGGTCTTGCCTCGTTCGTCGGTCTCGTCGACCGCGACGCCGGCAGCGATTTGGCTCGCAACGACAGTGGTGTGGCCGCCATACGCCGCGACTTGGAGCATCGTGCGGCACAGCCAGGGCTCGGACGAGTCACTCATGGGGGCTGGAGAGGGTTGTCGCACTGGTCGGGGAGCTGGAGAATGGCGGAATGGAGACTGTCGGAATGGAGACTGGCCAAAGGTGAGGTTGTGTGAGACGGAGTGACGAGAGACTATGGGAGTGACGCCTGATTGCCATCTCGAGCAGTCAATAGGTCTCGTACAGCACCGTCCCAGATCACAGCGGAGAGACGAAAACTAATGACGCCGCACAGTTAAAAGAGCTACAGAAGTGTCAGTTTTCGGACCAGAATGTCGACTGTTCATATTATGGAATGAGGTCACATGCGATCCGTATTAGCCCTCGTAGACGCCACAGTCGGCAATGACCACGGCCTGCTTGGGCTTGTCGCCCTGGTCCTTCTCGAGCTTCTCGATCGTGTGGACCACATCCATGCCCTCGACGACGCGTCCAAAGACCACGTGCTTGCCGTCCAAGTGCGGCGTCGGCACGGTCGTGATGAAAAACTGCGAGCCGTTCGTGCCCGGACCGGCGTTCGCCATCGACAGCAGGCCGGGCTCCGTGTGCTTGAGGCGAAAGTTCTCGTCGGGAAACTTCTCGCCGTAAATGCTCTCGCCGCCCGTGCCGTCGCCGCGCGTAAAGTCGCCGCCCTGGATCATAAAGCTCTGGATCACGCGGTGGAACGTGCTGCCCTTGTAGTGCAGCGGCTGGCCCGTCGAGCAATTACCCTTCTCGCCCGTGCACAACGCGCGGAAGTTCTCGGCCGTCTTGGGCGTAATGTCCTTGTACAGCTGCATGACAATCTTGCCGGCCGGCTCGCCGCCAATCGTCATGTCGAAAAACACCTTCGGGTTGTTCGGGTCGGGCGTCGGCTCGGCCTCGACCGTCGACTTGTCGTCGTACATCGACACCTTGTTAAAGAGCCCGCCGAAGACATTCTTCTCCTTCTCGCGGGCCTCCTTCATGCGCTTCTTGAGCTCGTCCAGCTCGCGCCGCACGTCGCGGTTCTGCGGGTCCAGCTTGCCAGCAGCGACGAGATCTTCCTTGGCGCGGTCGAGCTCGTTGAGGTGCATACGGCCGACGCCGCGGCGGAACAGTGCCTTGACGCTCTTGGCGTCATTCGCCAGCGCCTTGGACGCGACCGCCACGGCCTCGGTGTAGTCGCCCGTCTTGAGGTAGCACATGGCGCTGTTGAGGTAGCACGTCGTCTGGAACTCTTGCATCTTCTTCTTGTCCTCGTCTTCGACGTCGTAGAGGTCCTCCATGTACGACGCGGCCTCCGTGTACTTGGCCGCGGCCTCGGCAAACTTCTTGGCCTTGAAGAGCTCCGTGCCCTGCTCCTTGAGCGACGCGCCTTCCTTGAGCTTTTCGTCGGCGTCCATCTCCCACATCTCCTTCTTCTTGGGGCTAAAGCCCAGCAGCTCGACGTCAAACTTGAGCGTCGCATTGGCCGGGATCTTGGGCGGGCTGCCGTTCTCGCCGTACGCGTACTCGGGCTTGCACGTGAGCACGGCCTTCTCGCCGACTTTCATGGTCGCGAACCCCAAGTCCCAGGCCTTGATCACATTGCCACGGCCCAGCACGAACTACAGCCATCAATCCCCATTGGAGGTTAGTCATTCGATCTCCCCAATGCACAGCAGCAATCAAGCCAGACTCACCTTGAACTCGGAATCGCGGTCGCGGGAGCTGTCAAACTTGCTGCCGTCCAGCAGCGTACCGGTGTAGTGAGCTGCTCGCACAAGGCACAAGAGATCAGTCCCTGTGTCCCGGAATCCTTCAGCCAGGGTCTCTGTCCACACGTACCGCGCACTTCATCGCCCTCGGGCGGCGACTCGCCCGTGCCTTCCTGGTACACGCTCTTGATCACGCCGCCGTCGCCCGAGATGTCAACCTCGCGCAGGAACTCGTACGCCGCCTCTGTCATTGGGCTTGTTCGCTTGGCTCTTTCTTTCACTTGGTGGAAATTCCAGATCTGTCCGGATCGAGTCGAATGATCTTGATCTCTCACCAGATCTGCAACGAGGAGCTCATTGAGGTTTATTCTACGCCTGCGACATGGTTACATATGGACTTTGTATGTCGTGAGGTTTTATCTCAGCTCAATCGAAGCTTCGAAGCTCATCAGATTCAGCAGGGGAACGGTAGCCATGTTGTGATTGGGCCTTTTGGACAATGGGAGGAATATTCTGGAAGTCAAAATGGACGTCACGGCTCTGGCGCACGGTGCTGCATCGTGTGGAAGTCAAAATCGAACCGCGTTGGCTGGCCGGCATGCGGAACGAGCTTGGCGAGCTCGGGCGTCCACTCGAACACGGGGTTGTTGGCATGGGTCGGCCCGGCCTGCGCGTCGCACTCGAGCCGCTGAATCTTCTCGAGCGACGTGACCTTGGCGTCGATCGCGCCGTCGAGCGCAAAGTATGTCGGGTCTGTCTCCAGGTCGTACCGTGCCGCGACGGCGTGGGACGCATGCCCCTGTGAGAGCGGATCGTCGCGCCAGTTGTTGGAGCGCATGACGCGCTTGAGGTCGGCAAGCGACTCGATCGTCGGCGCGTCTCGCCGGAAGATCTGTGCACGAGCACATTGCTCATGGCTCCACGACGCACTGTGCTTGCTCGCGTTGTATTTGCGTGCGAAGCCGGATTGCTCGTAGATGGATGGAAAGTACGGCACATTGTACGAACCCCAGTACCCCTGTGCGTTTATGACGCGTGACATATCCGCGACGTGGATATACCCGGGCATTTGTTCGAGGACCGTGAATCCATTCTCACTGAATCCCGCGCCTTTCACGAACTTGCTTGTGTCAATGACCATCCACTGGTTATTGTAGGTGCCGCTGTTGTACTTGGCGAATGTAGCTGCCCATGACGGTCCATCCATTGCCAAAAAGTTGGCGATCTTGGATCGCAACCAGCACGGCACACTCTCGGGCGTGACGAGCTTGTACAGGGCGGAATCATATACGCCATTCGTCGTCTCCATCACCCCCAAGCCAGTACTGGTCACGTACCAGTCATCCACGGACGACAGGAAACCTGGACTGCTGGACATGCTGATGCGTCGCTTGACTGCCGTCGTGGGGTCACTCCCACCTGGAAGTGGCACATCGTAGTGCTTAAAGATGCGATTCATTGATGCAAACGTGTCCCATGTAGCGTGGCCCCACACAAGATCGCTGAAGTTAGGGAGAATGCGCACCAACGCCGAGCACTTGAGGTTCTTGATAAACGTGTAGAAGTCGTTCGACGCGGCAGCGATTTGGTCGGGATCTTGATCACCGCTGACGACCGCCACCAAGTCCTCCAAGTCGCCATCCGCATTGAGCATGAACAGGTCGAGCCTTGAAGCTGGGGAGTCGGACAGCGAGGCGTTGCGATACCCGGCAACAAGCCCATCAAACTGAGCCAGAATGGAGCTCATGGCTAGCCAATATGGAGCGTCCGGCAAGTGAGTGTGCTGCTCGTGGTACCGAACCTGCTTGTGCATCCAGGCCAAATTCCTGTCGAAGAAGGCGTGCAACGCTTGGACTGTTTTCTTGCCGGACGCGTCCCCACTTGGAAAGAATGTGAGATAGACATTGTTGAAATGCTGATCGATGCGTTGGTGCGTGAGCACGCCTTCTGCGTAACCCACAGCAAACATTATCTCGTCGCGTCGACGGCGGGCAAAGTGGGCATCATCGTACTCTTCTTTGGTGAGGTTTGCTGTCTTGATCCATAGTTGCGACCACCCAATTGCCGCCAGACTGTCGTTGAATAGCCCCCATGCATCGTGAGCCGCGGTCGAGTTTGCACCGAACTCAACCTCAATCGAACCAGTTTCCGATCGGAAGACGCGAGCGGTTTGAACACGAAAGGCGTCGCTGGCTGAAGTGGTGACGGTTGACGACACGGGGTCGTGGCCGTGAACGATCCGTGGTGCTTTGCTGGTTACTCTTTGGTGAGCAAGCTTCAAGGCTCCAATGAACAAGAGCGACGACGCTATTCCGAGAAACAGCTTGACGCGGCCGATCCATCGATGGTTCTTCTGGAGACGCCATCTCTCTTCATCAATGACAGCAGAAAGCTCAGCCTTACCTCGCTCGGCTCCCCTGAAGGTCCCGTAGCGTTCCGAAATAGTCGTGTCGCGTTCCTGCACCATTGTTGCTTGCAAGCTGGAAAGTCGTGGAATGGCGATCGAGGGAGGTTGCAACTGCAGCATTCACGAGTAGAGTAGCGAAGTCACTCGTCGAGTGAATCTTGGCCTCAAAAGAATTGAGTCAAGCGGCGACGGTTGGTACAACTTCAAGTGCACGAAGAGTCACGATCTTCCACCGAATCTTGGTCCAACGGTGTGGATTCTCGCCAGTGCCATCTCATCCGCATGGTGTTGACCGAATCGAACGTCTTTACCGGAGCAAATTGTATTGCGCCATGCTGGACACGAGACTAAGCTCGCACTCGGCTCGCACCCTTTCGATCTGCGACTTGTAAAACGCACGGTCGCGCTCGTGTTTCTTGCGTAGCCGCTCCTTGCCGATCGCAGAAAGTTCCAATCGTAGCTCGACTTCGCGCGCCACCTCGCGTGCCATTTCTTCGACAACCATCTTGCGCACTTGCTCTGCGTACTGAGCCTTCATCTTCTCGAGGATTCTGATCTCCGTTGCTTGACGCGTCTCGGGGTCAATGTCTTTGCGCTGCAGCTCGGCCCGCAAACCACGCAAGGACGTTTGGAAGCGATGCTCAGCCCGCTACATGGAGCATCGACAGTCAGACGTCTCATCTCTAATAAAGGCTGTGCTGGAACGATCCTTACCTCCACGCGCATCTCCTGATCATGTTGCCAGTTGACTTTCGCGCCCATTGGCCTTGTCGACAGCGTCTCCGGGAAGACAAAGACGCGCTCGGTGTGTGCGTTGTTAGATGCCGCTTGCACACCTGGGTGAACCACCTTCCGTGATGGCGACTGAGCCAGCGGCGGCAATAGTGACGAGGAGGAGGACGCGCCGAGTCTCGGTCGCTTCCCGGGCGAAGGCGACGGCGCCGCCGCGTGCAGGGCGAACGCCTGGGTCTTGGCATTGGGCGACGCGAGCACGAGCCACTCGCCCGTCTCGGCGTCACGCACCTCCATCCCTCTCTCCGCCACTTTAACCCAAGATGCCGCATTTACCTCCCGTGCTCTATACTGAAACCAAGTGTAGCCGGCGACCATGAGCAGTTTCGCGGATTCGTACTTAACCGGGACTTTCCCGCGCGAAAACTCGCGGTCAAGAGTGATGGTCTCGGCAACTGATGAAGAAACGCCGCCGAGTAAATTTGGGCGGCGACAGGTCATCATCCCATGGAGCGCGGCACACACGTCCACCCGCGCAGACCGTCGCTGGCCGTCGGTGCGCGCTTGCTGCGGACGTGGGGGAAGCATGAAGGACGAGAACGAGGCCGAAAACATCCGCGTGGCCGTGCGGTGCCGCCCCATGAACGAGCGCGAGCTGCGCGAACAGGCCGTCTCGTGCTTCGTCGCGCAGGACGGCAACGCCGTGCTCACGAATCTCGAGAACCCGTCCGAGCGCCACGAGTTCGGCTTTGACTACGTCTACGGTATTGACTCGGCGCAGACGCAAGTGTTCTCGGACATTGGCCTGCCCATTCTCGACAAGGCGTTTGGCGGCTACAACGGCACGATCTTTGCGTACGGCCAGACAGGCAGCGGCAAGACGTTTAGCATGAACGGCGTGCGCGGCCACGACGAGCTCGAGGGGCTCATCCCGCGCATGAACCGCGCCATCTTTGAGCGCATCGCGCGCGAAAAAGTCGAGAACCCGCAGAAGCTCTTCCTCGTCGAGTGTTCCTTCTTTGAGATTTATAACGAAGTCATTTTCGACCTGCTCGACTCGAGCGGCAACTCCAAGAAGAACAAGGCCGGTTTGGAGATCAAAGAGCACGCTGTGCTAGGTATTTACGTCAAGGATCTGCAAGAGCGTGTGGTCGAGAGCCGCGACGAAGTCGTAGATCTCATGCAGCAAGGCCAAAATGCACGCACCGTAGGGTACACGCAGATGAACGCCGAGAGCTCGCGGTCGCACTCGATCTTCATCATCAAGATCCACCAGAAAGATGCGACCGACGAGTCCAAGAACATCTTTGCCAAGATCAATCTCGTGGATCTAGCCGGCTCAGAACGCGCCGCATCCACGGGCGCGCAGGGCGATCGGCTTAAGGAAGGCGCCAACATTAACAAGAGTCTGAGCGCGCTGGGGAACGTCATTAATGCGTTAGTAGAGGCCTCGCGTTCGGGCAAGAAAGTGTTCATCCCGTACCGAAACTCCAAGCTCACACGCGTGTTGCAAGAATCGCTCGGCGGAAACAGTTTGTGCTCCATGCTCGCGACTCTCTCACCAGCGAATATCAACTTTGTCGAGACACTGAGCACGCTGAAGTACGCGAGTCGTGCAAAGGCAATCAAGGTGAACGCGAAGAAGAATGAAGCATCAAGCCAGATCAGTCAGCTCAACGAAGAGATCGCGGCACTGAAGAAGAAGCTGACGGAGCAGACATCGTCGACACTGGGCTTGGACCCCAAGGAGAAGGATGAAATCGTCAAGAAGTACGAGCAGCAGATTAAAGAGATGGATCGCGTTCGCATGCAAACGTGGGAAGATAAGGCAAAGCTCTCCAAACAGCACGAGCTTGAACGGAAGCGCCTCGCAAAGGAAAAAGCGCTGGCGGATCAAAGGACTCGCGAAGAAAGAACGCGCAAGTGGAAGCTTCTCGAAGAGAAAGGCGATGTCGAATTGATGCTTCGCGCGCTGCGCGACTTGGACCGGACGTCCTTAAACCAGCCTTCTGCTGGTGGATCCACGAGCGGGACTTGCACGGAGGACAAGTGGCTAGTCAAGGCCCAGGCGATGAAGGTGCTTGAAACCGAGGCGAAAGATCATCGAACAATGATAATGGTGTTTAAAGACGCCGTCGACAAGGACGTGGACCAATGGTCGAAGCGGCTGGTCCGACACGAATCAACCACATCAGCGGCGGCAAAGCGCGACGACACGGCTGCAACGCACATGATTGTGAATCAACTTTGCTCCAAGCTACAAAATGTGTTTGACGAGAGCAAGCAGTTGATGCAAATGGAGAAGAAGCTGGTCGAGGATGGCTGTGAGCTGATCAATGAGATGATGAGCGAGCTTATCAAGTTTAAAGAGAAGCGGAAAGTATCCAAGACAGCTGCTGCCAAACCATCGACCGCAAGCGGTGGCGCCGCGGCACTGCAAAGCAAAGAAGAGGATCAAGTGCGAGAAGAACGAGAGAAAGGGTTGTCCATGACGCTCGCCTTGATTCAGCGGCAACGAGCCAAACTCGTCACCACAATCCGAACGGAGCGTCAGAAAATGTTCAATCTTGCCAAAGTGAGTTCGCAGTTCGTCAAGTATATGGGTAGCTATGTGGTGGCACTCGCATCTGTCCGCGACGGCAACGCAGCCGATGTCTCCGTAAGCCTCGACAAGTGGAAGTGCACGAACGAAAGTCTGGCAAAAGCTGCAGCGGCTTGGGACAGCGAGTTGCCGAAGACCAAGAAACTGGAGGAAAATGCCAGTGCCGCTGCGGATTCTATCCCAGTCACGTACGTCCCGAAGGGCGAAGTTGCTGCGTTGGGATTAGAGTCCAAGCTCATCGGGGACGATTGTTTGTATGCTTCATCTCGCAAAACCGACGCGAAGCTTATGCGCATGAATAGTCCTCAGTTCTGGCTTCGTGACGAGCAAGACTCAGTGCCGTTCCTCGTAGTCGATCTCGAGTTCCCAAGGTTCGTGCAGTCAGTCGCAATTCGTGGCGGGAACACTGCAGGATCTCCGCCCATCGCAACCACCGAAAGTGATCCAACCCAGAAGGCGGCTTCGTCAACTCCAATTACAACGTTCCAGCTCCAGCCGCCCGAAGAGTTGGAGGCGATTGTGAAAAAATATAAGCTAGACGAGATCAGTGGCGAGAGCGAGCAGATTTACGAGATTCTCGGGCATGTCATGTCATGGAGCGATCTGCTCAAGGTCAAGTCGACAGTGTTTCCGGCCAAGTTGTTTTCGCGTCCGCCCGTGCGATTCTTGCACGACGTCATCTCGGTGGTCACACACAATACAGGGTACGCCAAAGACTTGTTCTCCGCAACCGAGCGCGACTACGCCAATCTAAATACGAAGACGGAGCGTGCTGACTACCTCACCAAGATTCTCGATTTCGTTCAAGAAGGATACCGTGCACAAGGAGGTGACCACCAGAGTGTTGTGATTGCTGCGACCGCGTCGAACATTCTCGCAGGAAAAGAACCCATAGACACGCTCAAGTTCATTGGTTATTTTGCGATCGCGGCCATGCAGTGGGGAATCACGCACCCACCCGCCAAGATTGCTCTACCAAGATCAGCTGCCAGCTCGAAAGATGAGACCCAGTTGACGAAACTAGCCGACGTCGCGACTGAATCCACTCGAACGGAAGACACTGGAGGTGACCTGCAAACGCCTTCTGGAAGGAGCGGGTGGGTGAAGAAGATGCGGATATCAACGAGTCTCACCGGTAAACAGTGGCGAGTACTCGGCGACTTCGACGCCAACAGCGACGATGCCACTCTGCAAATGATCACATTCCCACCGGGGCTCAATGCCGTCGGTCGATTTGTCCAGTTCACATGCATTGATTGGCACGAAATTCCACTGTTCCAAGTCGAGATATACGGCCAAGAGGCGAGCGAGAGCGACGAGCTGGTCAAGTCGATGGACACTATGGGCTCGAAAGCAAGTGAGATGATTCAGCAGCTGCTTTGCTCTGCGGCCCTGTTTGCGGAGGAGGCTCGGGCATCGTGGGAGAAAGCGAAGGACGCCGAACGTGAGAAGCAAGAAGAGCTCATCAAGCTCATGGCCGAGATCACGAGACTGAAGCAGTCGAATGCTCAATTCGAAAAGGAAATCAAGGAAATTCAGCAGTCAAAAATGACTCTCCAGCAAAGTGTCAAGACTGAAGCAAAGAAGTATGCAGACGAAAAGGCGAAAAATGAGAAGCTCTACACTGAACTACAACAGGCCACAGCGAGTACCGCCGAATTGAAGAAAGAAAAGGAGTCTCTCGGTGTGAAACTGAACGAGCATGCCCACTCGATTCAGAAAATCACACTTCAAATGTCGGAGCAAAAGAAAGAAATCGAGTCGCTGTTCAAGTCCAAGACCGACCTTGAAGACTTGAGCAACAACTTGCGCAACCAGTTGCAGTCAAAGAACGCAAACGAAGGCCACCAAGAGTCCAAGCTCGCAAGTGTCATGAGCGACTTGATGGCTGTGAATGTCCAGCTGGATGAAATTCGACGGCGCTACGAGACGTCGGAACAGATGCGGAAAGAACAAGAAGTGGCAAGCCAGCACTTGCATGCTCAGCTACAGAGCCAGTTGTCGGATCTGAGTCAAAAGGAGGGAGCTGCTCAGAAGCAGCTTCACGACAAGATCAGTGCCACGGAACACGCCCTCGAAGTCGTCCAGAGTGAGAAGCACGAGCTTCGACGGCGACTGGACGAGAGTATAGCTACTGCAACAGCGTCAACGGCAGCTAGTGATACTCTTCGCGTGGAAATTGGAACGCTGCAAGATGAGCTCGAAACGTGGAAGCTGAAAGCGGCCGAGGCGCAAGAACGAGCCTCACCTACGTCAGAGGCCATCGAAGCCGCAAGCGCCTCCACAAACTCACAAGAGAATGAGCAGTTACTATTGGAGCTGCAAACGAAGGAGCTGCGGTATCTGGCCGAGTTGGAGAAGGCCGAGCTTAAACTGCAAGCCAACGAACAAAGGCAGCGCGAGATCGAAGCGAGGCTGGCGGGCGTCGAAGCAGAACGAGATACCCTAGCGCGCCGCACCACCGAACTGGGTGAACAAGAAGAGGAGCTTCAGTTCCAATTACAAATCGTGACGGAAGAACGTGATGCTGCTCGCGTCAAGGAAGAGCAGCTTTTCATGGAGAGCAACGAGAAGGACCAAGAGATTGAGCGTATTCGAGACGGCTACGGTGAGTGTAGCTCATATCCCATATGTTGCGCTTTGGTGAGTTAGCTGATGTGAATTCTCCTTCTGCGATAGTTTGGGTCACAGATCGCATGAACATGAAAGAAGACGAACTGGCAGAACTCCAAGAGCAACTCGAGAAGTACCAAGCACTGGTGCAGATTACGACGCCCTCCAAGAAGGAAGACTACGCAGCGGAGGCGAAGTACGTGGCGAAACTGCATTCGCTTGCGACTGGTACGAAATGAGTTGTAGATGCCACTGTGTGAGTTTCGCCCATCAACTTACATGTTTTGGTTAGGCAAAGTCGACAAAAGCACCACACGTGTGGATGAGCTGGTTCACGAACTCTGCCAATGGATCGAACACGCAAAGAAGCAATTGGAGACTCCATCTGCGAGAGCTAGAGCGGAATCATCTGTGAAGTTGGACGCGATTACGTCTGCCAAGACGGAAACCACATCCAAACGCGAACCCGGGTCGACAAAGAGTACAGGTCTTGTGTCCGCGATGACGACAGCTCCAGAAATTTCACCGGAAGCCACCATCAACTCGAAAACTCCTCCGAGCAACGGATCCATCAATCCGAATGCCGCGTCGAATCAAGACACGACCAAGCCAGCACCATCGGCTATGCGTGGGCCAGAGAAGGCAGACCCGGCGGCCTCACAATCTCTTGAGACAGGCAAGATACCGCTACCAACCGTCAAGACGCTACCTGAGGTCAACCAGGCAGCAGCAAATGAGCCGATTAAGCCGCCACCAAAGCAGCCCGAGGAAACCTCAAAGCCGACAAGGCCATCCCCTAGGGAGCCTGCTCCACTGGCAAAGCTGGACCCAAAGCCCGAGCTCGACATGCTCGCGCCTACAAAGCCAGCGACTCCTCGGCGCGAAACGACCCCTCCAACGTCGGCGAGACGACTTAGCAGCAGTTCATTACTGAACGCGCCTTCAAACCAAATGACTCCGCGCAGCGACGACGCATACGACAACGACTTTGACGCGGACGAGCCCGAGACCGAGGCCAAGCGGCAACTGCGGCGGAAGCAATCGGGCAAGGCGTAACTATCGACAAATGAAATTACGTACATAGATTTCGTTGGTTTTAGTAATCACCTGGTCTACTCTTCCCACCCAAGCTGGTTCGCGGTGACGCTGTCGCCGTCGCCGTCAATCTCTTGGCAGTTGTACATGGCGTATGTGAGTCTTTCTCTCACTACTTCAGCGCTCGAGTACCGCGGCATCTCGACCGAGAAAAAGCACGTGTGGGAGATGGGCATGTACGCGTCGGCACTGGTCCCAGCCGGGATGGTCTTGCCAAAGGACTGCAATTTGAACCGCTGCGTAAACTCCTTCTCGCTGGGCGGCAGCCGCGAGCGGCCCCACACAAACCGTAGAAACGCACTGCGCTCGTCATGGGAAAACTCGTGGAGCACTTGCCAGAACCACTTAATGTGGGTGTCCTCGGCACTACAGCCCGAGTAC